>LZPO01117206.1:91637-106113 GCA_001675575.1 Neotoma lepida
TGATGATGATAATGATGATGATGTGCGTGTGTGTGTAAGTGCAGTATTCACCACACCAAGCCAAATGTGGTGGTGTGCCTGTGTAAGTGCAGTATTCCTGCAGCAAGACGGGAGGCTGAGAACTCCAAGGAAGCACATGGGCCAGTTTAGTGTTACACAGTGAGAACAAGAGCCCTTGTTCCAAATAAGGTGGAAAGTGAGGTCTGAAACCTGCGATTGTCCTCTGGCCTCCACACATGTGTCATGGCATGTGTGTACCCACATTCACACACATAAACACACACACAAAGATTTTTTTAAAAAATTTATTTTTTATTTAAAATATATTTAAAAAAATATATTCTGCACATTTTTTTTGTTTTTTGAACACTATTACCATAAAACAGTAACAAGTTGGGAAGTTGGTGAGTACACTCCCCAATTATACACAGGACAAAGCATCACACTGTAGCTTATAAATAGATACAGTCATCACTTGTCAATTAAAACTATCAAAAGCATTTTCAAAATTTAGAATTTTGTGGACTTCAGGGTTGATATAGACCCATGGATAGGTCTTAACATTAACAATATCTTATAAACCACAGGAGAGCTGCTTCTAACAAGGGATCATGATGGCCTCATGGAATTATTTCCCCAATGTTAACTTTGAAGAAATAAAGATGAATATGACATGGAAGCAGATAGGGAAGGAAACAGACAAGCGAATGGCGGAAGGGCTACAGGGCGAGGGCGGTGTGAGGGTGTAGAAAAGAATGGAGACAAACATTGTCCTAGTACTTAAATCCTTCATGGTGTCTGAGACAGAGCACACCAGGCAGATGTGCGCCACGCCCCCACCGGCTCACCCTCTCAAATGCCATAAAGCGGCTTTCTCTAATTCTTTCCTAGAAAATGTGCACAAAGGATTTTCATAGAGGTCTTTGGAGATTTCCTGCGTCCTCATGTGTGTAATAGCTTGGGTCACATAACAATAAAGGAAGAAGAAAGAGAGGGGATGTTGGTTTCTGTATTTTCATCCTCCTCTGACCAGGGAATGGAGTGGGGAATTAAACAGACGAAAATGACAGCACACAGATGATGTCAATGCTAAATTAAATTAAGATCATATGTTTGGCTGTGGCAGCTGTAATCTTTTGATTATCAGGGAGATTGCTGGTAATGAAGTACATTTGTAAGAAATATTTTTAGTNTGTGCTATATACACATAACACTGCAAGGCAAGCCTCTCCTATAATGACAGATTTAGAGAAGGCCCATCGCCTAAATTCATTCTTTTCAAAGAGCTATTTATAGAAAGAACCATGATATTTGAACTACTATAGTAGAACATTCTAATCTGCCTTATATTTCCTTAGGTAACAGTCTCCATATTTTAAAATAATGCTGTAAACCATTCAATTATTTATTCACACCTACATTATGTAAACGGAGGAGAAGTGCGATGGTGTGAGNGAAAAAAAATTTCAAAAGTAAGACTTCACTGTCATGGCTCAAAGAGATGGCCGTGAAACAAGCCATGGCACAGACAAAAATAAACCAAGCCAGCGTGAACCTTTAATAAACAAAAATTAGACATTTAAAAAGGATGAATTTTCATCTTCTCTGTTACGAAATGCAGCATCCGTGAATGTGGACAGGCTATCCACTCAGCGTGTTCCTCTCTCCATAGGTGCTTCACAAGTACTGTGAGATTGCCACCAACATGGATGACGATCTTAGCCTGGGGAGAGCCTACGAGGTGATCGCCAAGGTCCTGCAGAGGTAAGTTAGCACAGCTTTGGCCTGCTGTCACTGTGGAGTCACCCAGCTGTGAAAGACTTAAATTGTTTGAGGTCTGTCGCTTTCCATTACTGCCTGCTGAAATTTTAAGCAGTGACCCTTTGATGGTAAGTTACTTNAAACCAGTGTGATATTTTATAAAGATGCATCCAAAGTCGTCTTTGCCTGTTCCTCCATTGGGTCAGCTCCCTTTNGTTTTCGGTGAGCTTAGTGATGACCTTGAATGAACCCAAGAAGGAAAAATCAGGTCATATCTCATAGGTCAGGGCTGCAGAGAGCCTGTACCAGGCAGTGAGCCTCGATGCTGTGACTCGCCTAGCCTCTCCTAAGTTCTCCTAAGTTTCCATTTAAGCTTCTGCCACACTTCTTTCATTAAGCAAACCTGGATTAACAGTTGGGTGAAAACCAACATCGCCAACATTTCATTTGGAACAGAAAATAAAATAATAAAAATCTCTAGAACAGCTCAGATTCAGCCTTTGGTGGAAACCTTGCTGGTTGCCCCTCACTTCCTGCATTGCAGCCACTGTGCGATCTCGTTCACCATTCGGTATAGAGCATAACTCACAATACCAAAGCCACTCACAATACCAAAATTCATCAAATGCACAGTCTTGATTTTTCAGTATGTTAGCTTAGAGCCAAAATATAGCTTGTTCATAATAATAATAATAGTGGCAATAATAATAACATTGTAACTTCTTCATATTCATCTTCCATTGTAAATATATTGTATATATTTAGGGCAGTCTGAAAAGGTGGCNGTGTTGTAGAAAGGCATGTAATGTTCATATGCTACATGAACTAAAAGTAGAATTATTCCATAAATATCACCACTAATACAAGAATCACTACTTAAAATGCTGATATGAATGAAATGGAAGGTGACCTACAAAATATCAGTTAAAACCTGGTNATTGTTGGACAAATATCTTAGGAGAAAGTGTACTGATGAAAGTGTGGATGTTTACTGGAGAGGCCAGGGCTACACATAAGGAAAGCAAGCAACCTGTAAGTGAACCCACCCAATACGCATGGTGAGCAGTCCCCAGCAGACCAACCAGCTGCCGCTTGAAATCTCTACTCTCCAAATAGCAGCTAAGATGAGATTGGTTCGTATTCAACTTAATATCTGTTTGGACTTATGGACACTGTGCACGTCTATATCCAGCTCATTTCAACTACTAAATTGCTTGCCTCTGGTATCAACATTGTTGCAAATCAGCAGAAAACAGTTGGGTTTTTGTGGGGGTTTTGTTGGTGGTGGTAGTTTTGTTTGTTTTTGTTTTGTTTTATATGTATGGAGGTTTTATATGTGTGCATGTCTGTGCATCATGTGTATGCCTGGTGTCCCCTGGAGCCAGAATAGGAGGGGATCAGATCCTCTGGGACCAGAGTTAGAGGTGGTTGTCAGCCATCATGTGGGTACTGGGAACTGAACCCAGGTCCTCTGGAATAGCAGTCAAGTGCTCTAACTGTTGGGCCATCTCTCCATCCCCTAGAAAATAGTTGAACTCCTCATCTCACTTTGTAGTGATAAGCCTGATCTAAGTTCACACAGTAATATTAATGTGTCCCTTCACATGCTTATAAAATAACTCTTACAAAAGGAAATTTCCATGGCATTCCACACTGCTAAAGAGAGAAAACTCTCGAGGGAATGGTCTCCCTTACAACCTTTTCTGAGCATTTGCNNTCACGAGACAATGTCACGGCGGCCTTTGGTTACTGATGGCTCTCCTATTTATTCTTGAAACTTCTGGACACTTGAGGTTGGCTTCAAATTATCTGCAAAGCTTCACTGTATGTTTCCTCTGGGATATTTCAGTCTGTACCTCATAATTTGAATTCTTGATCTGTCCAGTCAACACTAAGGGGAAAGCTGAGTGATAATCTGGTAAATTCTGACACAGATGATCCAATGTGTTTGAGGTGGGAAAAACTGTAGCTGTGTATGCCAGGCCAGGAGGTAGTAAGTTTTTCTTATGAATGGGGAAAATCCTTTTCTTATATTCTNAGCAACACTGCAAACAGATCCCTGGAAATGGCCTGATCAGGAAAGTATTTGTTGTGAAAGTGTACAGACCTGTGCTCAGAGCTCCAGGATCCTCATAAAGGGCAGCATGGTTGTACATGCTGTAACCCCTATGCCGCAGAGGTCAGGCCAGACACATCCCTAGGGCTTGCTGGAGAGCTAGTCTAATTGATGAGCTCCAGGTTCTGTAAGAGATGTGGAGGTTCTGTGGAGATGCTGGCCATGGTGGCACACACATTTAATCTCAGCACCTGGGAGGCAGAGACAGCCAGATCTCTGTGAGTTTGAAACCAGCTTGGTCTACAGAGTGAGTTCCAGGACAGCCAGTGCTACACAGATGAACACTGTCTCAAAGAAAAAAAAAGTTGTGTGGAGAGTAATTGAGAAAGACTCCGAATATCGTCCTCTGGCACAAACATAGACACACACACAGAGAGAGAGAAAGAGAGAGAGACAGAGACAGACACACAGAGAGAAACAGATCCACATTTTACTCTTATGCCAATAAAACTTATTACACTTACAGAAATTGCCTTTTACTGAAGTATGGTAAAGCTGTCAATGATTTGTGCATATGACAGACAAAGGTCCTTAATTTTGTAATGTCATNTAGGATGCAGGAGGGTACAGGGATGCTTCCTCTGAAGCCACAGGGGAAAATGTCCCAGGCCATGACCTTCCCAGTGTGGAGCTGCCATTTTGCAGCATTGGCTCATAGGAGCACTCAAGGGAGCATGGCCTTGGTCAAGGATGTAATCTATTGACATTTCTTCAGTGTTCAAAATAAAACATTCTGAACCACAACAGCACTGGCTATTTGGAAAGCTTTGATTAAAATCAAGTCTATTAAACTGTCCAAACCTTTACACATTTTGTGGTCATTTTTAGGAAAATGTTGCTTTGAGGGGTTGATATTAACTTTAATAAGCACACCCACCCACGTGCAAACACACACAAGTACATACATGTCAACCCCACTCACAGTCCTCAACTGTTCTTCTGGCTTAGCAGGCATCACACAAAAGGTAACAGGCAAAATAGAAAAAATTATGGCAGTGGTGGCTGAGAAATAAATCAAGTGTGTGGGGCTTAGCATTCCTCCTAAATCTCTTCTTCCTAACCTGAGTGATGGCACCAGTTTCGCTAATGGTAGCCCTATCTCTATAAACATATTTTATCTCTTTAAAGGAAATGGAAGAGGTTAGCCATGTCTAGGATAAGTGTGTGTCTAAGGCCATCAGCTGAGTGTACATGGAAGAAGTATAAACTGGAAGCTTCTAAAATGGTTACAGGAATTTATACTAAGCCTTCTCAGGGAAACACACCACATTCTCTCAGATTTGGAGATATGAAGTTACCCTTTGGTGTTGATCAAGCCAGATCTGGTGTGACTTATTCAGGGAGGCTTCAGTAGTGGACAGATTTTTTTCTATTAGTGTAAACAATGTACACTGCATAAAGGTTTAAGCAGAGTGAAAGAAAATAAGCATTTACAACGTCATTTCCTCCCTACTTGAAGTAGTACTGGAGAGAAAAATCAATTCTGAAAGGGTCTATGACACTACTATAAAAGTCAGTTGTGATTCATAAAGAAAAAGTGAGTTGAGAAATTACGAAGTAAATATTACTATTACGATGATGATGATTTTGGAGAGAGATGGTTCAAGTGCATGCAATTTTCCTTATGGAATCTGTATGTTTGTGTATTCTCATTTACGAGTTCACTTATTGAAATGCCACAGCTCAACAAAATTAGGAAAACTACTTAAAAGAACCTAGAAAAAAAGAACCCCACTTCTGGATTTATTCCATGCTTATTGTAAATTTCCTCACACACTTGAGTTAAATGATTTCCTGGAAAACTTTCCACAGTGGAGATCTTTAAATCAATCCTGACAAAGTTTCCTGTGTGAAAATTACCTTTCTGTTATAGCCGAAGATTAATTTCTTTTTGCTTGAGAGAAATGACACGCCCTAGTAATTTTCATATATTCTCTAAAATGGAACATCCAGGCTTCGATGTGAAATTTGCTAAAAATGACAAAAAAAAAAAGAAGAAGACCACCAGAAACGTTTCTATTAATTCATGGAATTAAGAATAGCTTTTTACATTTTCTGCTGTCACTGATCCCATTTGCCTTATTACTTTCATCTGTGGCCCACAAACTTGGTGGCACAATCAACAAACCCCTCAGTGGCTGCTCCATCTCTGTTCTGTTTGATTTCTTCTCTCTGAGTAAATGATTAAGTTTTCATGCATTGGTTCAACCAAAATCTATGTTCAGTCAACCACATCCTTTATTGATTACTTCTTCAGCAAACACTAGGCCAAGTGTGATCTACATAATTGGACAGTTGTCAGGGGACGTGGGTGTTAACCGTCCTGTTTTCCCAGTTGGAAACTGGAATCACCTTGATACACAAATATTCTGCCCCGTTTCATTCTCATTCCTTGGACCGAGGAGTCCTGGTCCTCAGAATATATGTTTTTAACTCTCTAAGGTCTGGTTGAATGAATTTAATGATTATATCATATAATCTGCTGTTGAAGTTGCACCTGGGCACCGCGTATAGGAAAACTGGAATTAATATTTGTCTAACATTTAACCTTGTCTTTGAACTTATATAAATAATCTGTAGCCTTTCTCTAGGAAAAAAAAATTGTTTTTCCCCCTCTCCCTGGGACAAACTAGCTTCTAAATCTGTTGTTAATGTCCACATTTGGAAGTTTTCTTTCCACTCTGCATTGTTTGTGGTCCAGTTCCTGGATTGACCGTGGATGGGAGTGGAGCATGTGACTCCCGCATTGCTTTAGAGCAAGTCCAGGATAATTCTTGATGCTTAGGAAATCTGTTGCATCTCAGGCGGCTGGAGAGACATTCAAAACACCCTGTAATCACTGTATTTATACCATTTTGGTTTTTTTTTCTACCAAACTTCTTTTTGTACTGCTGTTTGAGTGTGATATGATTTAACTATCCTCAGCAGGCCAAACCTAATGTAAACTGTACTTCTGTCCAAAACATACCAACTTGTTAAAGAACATTAAACATAAATAAGCTTTGGTGAGTCTATTCAGCTAAATACCAAGAATGAATTTTCCCTCTGGCTTTAAAGTGGTNTGTAAGATGTCTCATTTTTTTTCCTGGGATGTTATAGCATAGAAAAGAGCTTGAAAGGTTAACATCAGTTTGATAAAATATTTTTAGCCCTAAAAATATTATTATACTCTGTATTCCACTTCTATTTATTAGTAGTTTATTTATTGGCTTTTATTTATCAATATATAATATTCATTTTCAATACATTTTAGTTCTGTTGTAGATGGTTAGTTTCTTGAATACTTTTTTATTTTATGAGATTTAATATATACTTACATAANTTAACCTCCTCGTTCCTCCTTCTAAACCCTCTCATGTACCATCCAGCCCCCCTGCCCTTTTATATTCATAGCCTCTTTTTTAATTATTGTTACATATATGTGTGTGCATGTGTGTGAATATATATTCCTAAATACACAAATATAACCTGCTCANTTTGCATTAGTGATCCCAGACGAAGAAACACAGGTAACTAAGGAATGCTGACAGCTGAAGAAATAGTCTTCCCCAGGGAAAAGCACACCATTTGATTATCTAATACCAAATGATCTTCCCTGAAAATACATACATACAGACAAATATTCAGTTAAAACAGTTAGTGACCCTCTCTTTATAAGCAGCATAACTTTTCTAGAGAGTTGATCTATACCTCACTCTGGAAGAGAAGCCATGATTCTGGCCTGAAAAATGATGCATATGGAATTATGAAAAGCAGTAATCACAACTCTGGGGAACAGGAAATCCATTTTATTTCTGCTCTGTAGAGTATTAGTTTACCAACAAGAAAGGAAGAAAGAACAGATTTGATAGGCTCTGATAGCCTGGGCTTCGTGAGTCTGTGCGCAGAGCTTTCACTGAATCCCATATTCAGTTTATCACATAGTGGGGATTTTCCCAGTGGATGCTTACCTACACTGAGTTTGTCTCTCATGGTACACAGTCTCTGTTACTTCACTCGTGGTCATTGTTGAATCCCTGCCGTGTACCCAGCTGCTCACTTACACGATTTCCACCTCAGCTATTTAGAGTCATGTTAGAAATGAAGAAATGGGAGTTTTTTTCTCTAGGTCTATAACTTTAATATTATCAAAATTATTTTTCCAAGAGAACAAAAGAAGAACAAAATGAGGATATGACACTTATATGTGTGACCTGGCTCCTCCTCATGTCTGCTACCTGCTGACTTTAAAGTCATCTGGCTTCTTTATGAACAAACTAGTTGATAAAATGACTGTCACCATCTAGAGCTAGAGAACCTATGCAGGATGATAGCCTTTTCATCCCGTAGCCTGTGCAAGCAGGTGCCCATAAAAATGCTTCTGACATATTCTTGTTTCGTGTCCTTTTGAATCCCCTCAATAGCAGCACATCATTGCAGATTCGGAGGTATGTCTCATCATTTGAAAGAGCAAAAAACATTAGACTCACACTTAGAAAATAATTTGCTGTTGTTGTTTTGTTATGTTTTGTTTTTTCAAGACAGGGTTTCTGTGTGTAGCTTTGGAGCCTGTCCTGGAACTTGCTCTGTAGACTAGGCTGGCCTTGAACTCACAGAGATCTGCCTGCCTCTGTCTCCCAAGTGTTGGGATTAAAGGCGTGCGCCACCACCCTGCCTTAGAAAACAATTTTTAAAAAAGAAAAGAAGAAAGAGAGAGAGAGAGAAAGAAAGAAAAGGAAAAGAAAAAAAGAAAAGGAAAGAAGGAAGGAAGGAGAAATCTCTACATATAATCCTACTTCAGGACAGAGTTTACTAATTTATTTATCAATGTTTTACCACTGTGCTATGACAGACTTCTCTGAAGAACTACCATCAACTTCATCTGCCAGCAGGTGCTATCACTGAGACTGACCACTTGAAGGGAACTGCCCTCCTTCGTAGGCTGAGAACNCTGGGACAGGAAAGGCAGTTCTGCAGCTCAGAGGAAACTCAGAGCCCCACCCCCACCCTCCACCCCCCCCTGCACCAGGATAAAGATTTGCCAAACATGGATACAGAGCAGGTCACACAACTGGTGTGTGAGACACACCCAGGGTAACCATTATTTGTAGGGGAGAGCAAGACACTGGATGGAAGTCCAGAGAGAACCCTGGGCTCAATTTCCGGGTGAGATCCAGAAAGAGGGTAAAGCACAGGAGAAAGGAGAGAGCAGAGATCGTCGGACTATGCGGGACACTGAAGGAGGACAAACGTTGGGATAAAGACTCTAGGGCTCACTCACAGTGGTGCCCCCTAATCTGTGTGTTNGCCTAGGTGAGGGTTGAGGAGGAAGTGGTGGTCTGTGGTCCGAAAAGTGTACTAAACATTACCTACAGTTCAAAATGCAAGGGTGGCCACTTCAGTGTGTATTACAGCTTCTCTAATCTCTATAAATGCTTCAAGGTCAGTATTGTGCTTATGAGAGCTGATCTTAGTTCCTTCTAATTGCCATTTAAGACCAAGTTTACCCTTCAGATTCCAGCCTTGCTCTTACGCAGACTGTCAAATGAATGGGCTCCACCAGGGTTTTAGTGACTATGTGCCAAGCTTAGTGGCTATCGTAGTTCCAGCTGCATAGTGATTTCCACACTTATCTCACCAAAGTGACAGTGAAGCTCTCTGGTTATAGGATATCCACTAGGCTTTTCAAGTTGTGGNTTTGCTTGCTTGTTTGAAACACTGTTTCGTGTATCTCAAGTTGACCTGTAACTCACAAGGATGACCTTGAACTTCTAATGCCAGCATCTCTTACCTCCCAAGTACTAGGATGAAACACAGTTCAGGTGGTGCTGGGGATGAAACCCAGGACTTGTGCTCACCGGGCACATGCCCTTCCAGCTGAGCTGTGTTCCCTTCTCATGAAGTCCCTAATGTTACTGAAATGAGTTGTGAACTCCCAACATCCACATGGCTGAGGCTTCCTCAGTTTCCTTGATGCTCAGCTCATGTGAACCACGTCTTTCCCCTATTCAACTTTGAGCCACGCCTTTCTTCAAAAGTGTCTAAGTGACCAGTACATACTGTGTACTCTGCTGGAAAGTGTATGTCTCCTTGAGAATTTTGCTAGAATGTATATGTGTGACTTTAGTGAGACCTGCAATTTTGCTGCTGAGACACAAGAACAGTATTCACTTGTGTGGTTGTAGGTGTGTGAGAGGTGGGGGGTGCTCGCTCACTCACTATGTAACATTGACTGGCCTATAACTTACTGCATAGACCAGGCTAGCCTCAGACTCAGATCCTCCCAAGTTCTGGGATTACAGGAGTGAACTGCTCATCTAGCATTTTCACTTTTTATATACTTTAAAATAAAATTATATACAAACTCTCCTTTTAAATCCCACAACTCAGTGGTTTTAATACTTTCACAGAATTGTGTGACTACCTTCTGATTTCAGGAACTTTCCATTATCCCTGAAAGAAATCCTGTCTGGACCATTAAAAATCATCCTCCATCCCCCTCTCTCAGCCTCTAGCAGTTACTAGCATACTTTCTGTCTTTGTTGATTTGGCTGTTCTTCACACAGTAGAAAATGAATGCACAATATATATATAGTCTTCTTGTCTAACTCTTTTCACCTACTATTTTCAAGTTTTGTCTATAAGCACTTTATTTATTTATTTATTTGGTTTTTCAAGACAGGGTTTTTCTGTGTAGCTTTGGAGCCTGTCCTGGAACTCGCTCTGTAGACCAGGCTGGCCTTGAACTCACAGAGATCCGCCTGCCTCTGCCTCCCACATGCTGGGATTAAAGGCGTGCGCCACCATCACCCAGCAGCACTTCATTTTTATGGCAAAGTAATATTCCATTGTATGGGCATACTGCATTCTAAGTCCCTCATGAACTGATCAACATTTCAATAGTGTCTACGCGTTGGCTATTATTTACAATGCCGCTCTGACATTAATGTATGGATNTTTTGTGTGGAGGCGCGATTGTTTCTATTGGTTGAATATCTTGCAGTCAAATTTCAGGACCACACATTGACTCTGTGTTACAGACTTTGAAGAACTATTTGTTCTAAAGCAGTGGGACCATTTTCCATCCACACCAACAATCCATGAGGCTTTACAAGTCTGAGCTTTCAACACATCTGCAGCTAAGGCTCAGGTAGCATCTCAGAAGAGGGGTGGGAAGGCCGCTAGAGCCAGAGGACCAGAACTTCTACAGTGAGGTCGTGTCTTCAACACATGACAGGGAAGCTGCACCATAGTATCTCAACCAGAATCACCCAAGAAAGATCTGAAGGATGACAGCCCCAGTTGACATGCTGCTGTCCATGGGAGAAATCTCATAGCTCCAGATAAGGAGTTACAAGCAATTAATGGCTGGAAAGGGGGATTCAGTCTCCTCCAGAGACAAGCACCCAGATAGGTCATCCAGTCCCAAGTGCTCATCCCTAAAAATACACATATGAGCAACATTAAATGGACTCAGTGGGCCATGTGTGTGTGTGTGTGTGTGTGTGTGTGTGTGTGTGTAAAGAGGAAGAGGTTATGAATTTGGGGAGGGAGTGGAGGGGACATGAGAGGAGTTGGAGTAGGGAGAGGATGGGGTGGAAATGATGTATAAAATTTAAAAAACAACTTAAAAAGTTGAGTTTTAACTCATTGTATACTGACAGAGATAGGCCATGTCTGCAAATGCAGTGTGTGTTGTAAGTCTAACATCCTGAGCCATGCGTCTGAAAATGCAGCGTGTGTGTTGTAAATCTAACCATCTGACCAACACCCCACACTTCTTACAGCAAAGACACAAAATTCCTTCTCTTCACAATGATGTGGTTTACACTAATGGTTTCCCATTTCATTCTAGCCAAGGAGAGATGACAGAAGCAATTAAATACCTGGAAAAGGTTGTGAATATTGCAAGAAACAATTTCCAAAGCCTCGATGTGATACGAGCATCCACAATGCTTGGCGACATCTACAATGAAAAAGTGAGTTGTGTACCCCTTGTTTGTGGAAAAGCTTGCAAAGTTGGAAGTCTGTTCTTATTTTATGCTTGCTCCCTCACAAGTCAGTGTGGAAAATGGCTGAGACCGCAAGATGTAGTACAGACACAAGACAAGGTGCGGAACTAGGAATACCTCTTTCCTACTCATCTGGTGGTGNACAGGCCCCACCAGCAGTGACCACTGCCATTCAGTATTCCAAGGGACTGAATGTGGAACAATGAAAAGATTTCAATTCAAAGGCACTTTGTGATAACCCTTGGCCTTTATCAGCTTACTCTGACATTCCTCTCTTGGTTCAAATTCTTATTTCTTTTTAATCTAGTCGGGATGCTCTTTATTAAGCCCCACCAGGTGAAGAAAAAAACCCTAAGAATGATACCAAAGGGAATTTAGAGTGGGGTTTTCACAGCATCCCAGGAGCCATGATTAGTAAATGTGCCAGTTGTAGTACCAATTTTATTGTCTTCAGTTGCCCAGGGTCTCCCTTAGAAATTGTATGGAAGAAGCCTGTTTCTCCGGTTATAATTGCTGTTTTGATCATGAGTCAGATCCATCATTTTTTAGGGTAATTATATTCTCCAACTGTGTTCATACACTCTGTGTTAATCTGAGTGCTCAGTGATTAAAAGCACTACTGTGGAAACCCACTGCTAGGGTGACANGCCCAGCTCCCTCACTCATAAGATCTGGGACCTGGGACAAGTTATTTACACTTCTAGGTGCTTTGATTTTCTCATCTCACGGAGTTATTGTAAGGGTTAAATTAAGTAACAAGAGAGCAGAAGGACGGCTGTGAAGAAAAAACCCTGCGGGGGTGGAAAAGAGGGTGGGGGAGGCAGGAATCATGAAGAGGGCGCAGCAGTGCACGTGTGTGAAAGTGTCATAATGAAACCCAGTACTTGATGTACCAACTACAATGCTAATTTTTAAAAAATCAGCACTGGGGGGCTTGAGAGATGGCTCAGTGAGTAAGAGTCCTTGCTCCTCTTGCAGAAGNGGTTTGCTTCCCAGCACACACATCAGGCAGCTCACAACTACCTGTAACTCCAGCTCCAGGGGATCTGATGCCATCTTCTGGCCTATGCAGGTGACACACATAAATGCATGTAGTCACATGCGCACACACACATACACATGCACACACATACACATGCACACATACACACACACACACACACACACACACACACACACACACGGTAAATAAATAAATACTGGGCCAGGCTGGGGAAATGACCACATCATTAAAGTATCTTTTTTGCAAGCAAAGGGACCTGGTTTAAGATCCCCAGCACCTGTGTTCAAAAACAGTGTGTAGCACATGACTATAACCCCAGTAATGGGAGGGCAGGACAGGTGGAGCTCCCTGGCCAGCCATTCTATCCAAATCGGTGAGCCTTAGGCTCAGTGAGAGAGATCCTGTCTCAAAAATATAACATAGAAAGTGGTCAAGGGAGAGATGTTGACCNCTGGCCTCCGTACGTATGTACGTACACATGCATGTATACATACATGAGCAGGTACACAATCCATATGAACACAAACATGCACCACACACACAGTAAATACTGAGGAGAAAAAGAACTGAATTAATAAGGGCAGCACCTTAAATATTGTCGTGTCTGACAGGGAAATAGAATTAGTATTGCTGTGATTATGGCTCNGCCATCAAACAATTCTCTATTCCAGACCCTCCAAGAGTTTCACTCACTTCGAGTCTCCTAGATTCAAAGTAGTTGTAACAGTCCAACCCACATTCTTAACCACTACAATGTTTTTTTGTTTTTTTTTTGTTTGTGTTTTTGTTTTTTAAGAAAAATAGTTTGAAATCAATGCAAATGAATGAAAGTAATGTTTTGTTTTGTTTCTGCTTTGGGGAAAATTCCTGCAAGCAAGTCATGTCTTCTCATTTCTCTCAGCTTCCTGCTGCTCTCCTAGTTCCTTTGCCCCTCCCAGGAGAAGGATCCACCATCCTGAGAGTGATTCTAAAAGGAAATTTAGAATGGGTTTTGCACAGCACAAAGACACCAGAATTAGTCAGTGTGCTGACCGTAACGTCATTTCTTCCCTTGCCAGAGTGCTTTGGAGACCCTGGGACAGACTCACAATCTTAAGGTCTCCTGCTCCCTTGGCTTCCCACTCTGCCCCCTTCGCCTCTCCCCTGCTTTCCTGCCTCCTCCTTCCAGGCCCCCCATCCTTGCCCTCACCTTGGCTCTGCTCCCTCTGTCTCCCACTGTTTCTCCTCTCTCTGCCTTCCATGTCCATCCCCCAGGACCTTCCTCTTTTGTGCTTCATCTGCTGCCTCTAACTCCTGGACCACTTCTGCTCTGCTGAGCCCTACAGNGGGTTTTTATTTTTCCAGATAAAGTGGTGGTGGGCAGGGATGCCAAGATTTGCCCTAGAGAAGCTTGCAGTCAAAGAGGGGACTGCACCCCACAGTAGCTGGATTGACACACTGGATCAAAAGACACAGACTGACCCTTTAAAAGGATGGCTCTTCAGAAGTACAACAAAGCACACATTGCTATGGCTTTCCCAGCCTACCAAACAATACTCTGAACACCCATATTCCATATGACAGGAGTGCCAAGTGTCCACACATTTTCCTCATGACAGAAAGATA
>LZPO01117206.1:106913-118857 GCA_001675575.1 Neotoma lepida
AAGACATTCTCATTCAAACCACCAGTGAAAGACAGACAGACAGACAGACAGATGGTTCAAATATACAAGACATTCTCATTCAAACCTCCAGTGAAAGACAGACAGACAGACAGACAGACAGATGGTTCAAATATACAAGACATTCTCATTCAAACCACCAGTGAAAGACAGACAGACAGACAGACAGACAGATGGTTCAAATATACAAGTTGATTCCAATACTTTGGTGAGTCCAGTAGTAAAGAGTCTTAATGACAAAAACTGTAACATTGAGTANATAATTTTATAACCACACACACTTCAAAACAAAGCTTGATTTGTTTCTCAAATTGTTAAAGCTANATTTAATCTTTGTACATTACCATTCTTCATACTGTCGTCATTTAAAAGTATCTGCTGACAATGGCTCAGGCTAACCTGAATTGTCCCATCATTACTTCTCAGTGTAATTTGAAAGGTAGTAGGTATAACAAAGGAGATTAATTAGAACTGAGTGGTGGTTGCTATTTTAATTTTCTCTAAGTTCTGCAAAATCTCTTCCTAAGAAAACATTGACAACAAATAACTTGCCACCTCTACTCTTCAGTGCCTGTGGGCAGTTCCCAATTANATTGAGCGCTGGTATACAAGTTACACAGCTAAACAATTCCATAAGTTATTTGTGCAAGTAGGAATTGATCCCTTCCTGGAAGGAGNTTAAAGCAAGGCAGAGAGTAACTACCCTGGGNTTTGTCCACTTGGTTTTGAACTGTGCCCAGCTGCTAATTAATGAAGACACTGGGCAAGTTAGTTCTCTGCTCAGCTTCCTCACCTTCCAAACGTCAGTAACAAGAAAACTCAAAACTAGTGGCAAGCACCTATACCTGCTATGCGTCTCACCAGCCCTACTACACCATTTTCTACATATTTAAGACATCTAGGAGAAAACAGTACTGAAAATGTTAGTATAAGTTATTATATTTGAAGTGTCTTAAAATTTAAAATTNGCACACAAACATTAAAACAATAAANGATTAAATGTTTACTGTAATATTGACATAAGCTTTGAGTAACCAGAGTGTTGTCAATANTCAGGAGAATGTAAGAAGGGGTGTGTTAAGAGTTGAGANATGGCTTAATGGTTAGTGCTTCTCCAGGGGACATGAGTTAGGTCTCCATAANGCAGCTAGCAAACACCTGTAACTCCAGCTCCAGGGAGATCCAGTGCCTCCGGCATCTGCGCTCATGTGCACATCCACCACACACACGCGCACACACACACGCACACACACACACACACACACACACACACACACACACACACACCATTAAAAACGATTTAGAAAATTAGCCTTCCTTCCATTCTTTTTTTTTCCTTTTCTGGCTGGAAATTCTCAGTGAAGCCCAGGCTAGCCTCACATTTGCAACCCTCTTGTCTTCATCTCCCATGTGCTGACTTTATAGACATAAACCACTACACATGACTGGATCGGGCGTCGTAAGATAAGCACGGAGTACCTGATGGAGTTCCTGTTGTATACTGAGTACATAATCATGCTTTGCTCCTCCCTCCTCAAGCCCAGACTCAGCCTTCTGGCTGTTTGACACACTCACTCAGACCTCTTTAGACATAAACTATTACTGCTAAGCCAATCCATCTTCTCNCTCTTAAATTCTACTTCTCTGCCGAATTCACATCACCAAATCCTTAGCTTCTAGCCTTGAGCATCCAGCTGCTGCTCACTTTGCACCTGCACNGGGATTCCTGGTAGACACATCAAACATAACATAAAAATAAGCACTAAATTAACCTACCTATCCATCATCCCAAGCCAAAAGTCCGCCAGCCATTTTTCGTCCCTCCCAAATATACCCTCTTACAATAAGCCTGTCTGTGGCAGAAGACATAAGTTATGTTCATGCCCTGTACTGAATTATGAGTTGGCCCCACCTGACATCTGACCTCAGTGCTCCCTGTACTCTGCTTCACCAACTCCACCACAGCCAAGGAGAGTTCTGATAGTTCCTCACACATTCCAAGCTAGTTCTGACTGAGCATGTGTGCCTCGGCTGGAAGGCTCTCTGTGGAATGTTCTCCCGTCTCAATGTCACATTGCTGGCCATTTCACATTCTTGCCATTTGGAACTCTGTACAGTCCCATGTCCTGCTGGTATTTACCCTTGGTGGCCCAAACAAAAGTGACCACTAGGAAACTCCATCACTGCTGTATTTTAATAGTGTGTGTTGTGGTTATTATGTGGTTTACTTGCCTGCCCTGCTTTCTTGCTATTGTTCTGTCTGANTAGAATATAACTTTTGTGAGAGCCCAGACCCTAGCTTCAGTTATTGTTTTATTGCCCTATCTAAGAAACAAGCCTGATGTGACTGGAAGCAGAATCGTGCCAGTCCACTGAGCGAATTTGGGGACCAGTTTCAGACCACTTAAGAAAGCATTCTCTCACTTCTGAAATCCCACAGTTCTCTTCCATTTTCCTAAAGTATCACATCACTTGGAAAACTTGTCCTGGATCCTTAAAAACAAATTGAATGCCACTGCCACTCATCAGTCCTGTACCTGTAAGACCCTTGTGCTAGCTATGTTTTTTGTCAATTTGACACAGCTAGGGCCATCTGGGAAGAGGAAACCTTGTCTCCATCAGACTGGCATGTAGGCAGGTCTGTGTGATTGGTGTGGGGAATGCCAGCCTTCTGNGGGTGGTGCTACCCCAGGCAGGCTAAGTGAGACATGAGCAACAGACCAGTAAACAGAGTTCCTTCCTGTCCTCTGCTTCAGTTCCTGCCTGGAGTTCCCATCTTGGCTTTCCTTCATGATGGACTGCAAACTGTAGGGAGAAATAAATGCTTTCCTCTCCAAGTTGCTTTTGGTCATGGTATTTAATCATAGCAATAGACAGTAAGCAGGAGAGCTCGCTACCAGCCTCCACATCTCATCCTTTCTGCCTTTGTATTGCTCGGGCCACTTATTTTAATGATATTGTTAATAATTTTCAAAATATAACATTGTGAGACAGAAGTTACAAGGCAAAACTGCTATTTTGAAAAACACTGGAATTGGCATATTCTGTGATTATGTAGTGCTTTTATTATTTAAATTAGTGCATCTTAAAAATGGTCTATCTTATTAGTCTTTTATTATAAAATCTGGGAGAATAGGCCTCCCATGCCACTCTCTAGATGTGATCTTTTGGTAGAATGTTAATTGAAAACATGTAAATACTATAAAGTGTCCAAATGAGAGTGTTTTAAGGGAGATAATCAAGCATCTGCCCTTTATGAGATTTCCCATTCCTTAATAAAACCAAACAATAATCACAGTCAAAAGAATGGTATTTCTTATGTTAAAATAACAGAGAAGGGCCAATGAGGTGGCTCAATGGGTCAAAGCACTCGCCGCACAAGCCTGGTGACCTGGGTTTGATCCTCCAAATCCACGGTGGAAGAAGAAAATTGATTCTTGAAAGTTGTCCTCTGACCTCCACAAGTGTGTCATGGCATGTGCAAGCCACACTCACACATAAGCACANCACACACAGACACACACANANAGAGAATGACTTACCTACAGAAAACACTCATTTATTTTGACTTTGCTTATTGGATCTGTNAGAAACAGAATACGCATGAGAATTCTGTTGCAAGCTTTGTTTCAAGGTCTGTGATGTCACTGAGATCTTATCCCGGAACTGTCAAGCATTGCAGAGCACTGGTTGGGGCTGCCTTCNCATGGATGNACTAACGTACGTGTAATTTACTGCACAACCTCAAGCTTAATTTAAGATTGTCAGAACTGATTTCTAGAATCATTAGAAATTTATAATAGAGATGACTTGAAAACAAAGATGAACTTTAGAAAGTTATACAGAATTTTAGAGATTACATTTACATAGTAAGCTTTTTTAAGAATCAAGAATGTGGAAACACGATAGACACTAAGGAAAACTCATTCCCAAGAGGTTCGTTTTTTAAAAAATGATAGTATCTGAAAAGAATGAATNTTGCGTTTACTTGACAGTGTTTTAGGGACATTTTCATTAGTAGCAGTTTAGGACAGTTGTCAGTTTGAAGGGAGGAGAGTTACCTTAGGGTAGTCCTGTTTTAGGGANAAAAAAGCACTTGGGTTAAATAAGGCCCAATCACCATTTCAGGCTATATTGTTTCCTCTAAAAGCAAGCCACCTGTCCCTTCTTCCCTTGCTGCTGAGTGTCACTGGTGCCATGCAACATAGTGGTTGTCCCATGACTGAGCAGATAAATGCACAAGTTCATTTTAACACATGTCTTTAAATAATCCTGGAAATTTAAATATATGCCCATTTATTCATAGCCCTTGATTTGCCAGATTCACACTCTCAACCTAAATCAATAGACAGCCTTAGGCTCAGAAATATCACAGGAGCAGTTAGACCCTTCAATTTCTGTTTTTGTCAAAAAGGTTATCGTTGGCCAAATTTTGCTTTTTCGTGTAATTTGTCCTTTCTCATCGGTATCTATCAGGATAATCTGTATTTTCATCATCTTTAATATTTCTCATGGTTCTCTATCATATATAATTGGAACACAGATACCACCTTTCATATGGTTTTAATCAAATCATCTTTTCTCATTAGAAATCTTGTTTTATGATAAAAGAATGAATTGCTACAACAACAATTAATAACTATTATGTGTACAATATAAAGGAGCTTCACATCAATCAGCAAATTTGGTAGAAGGAATAGTTTGAATAGGAAGTGCACATAGACTGCCCTATGGACACAGGACATACAGTGTTACATGTGCTGCGTGTGAGAGTAACCA
This sequence comes from Neotoma lepida, assembly GCA_001675575.1. NCBI lineage: Eukaryota > Metazoa > Chordata > Mammalia > Rodentia > Cricetidae > Neotoma > Neotoma lepida. The sequence goes on from LZPO01117206.1 coordinate 111,711, forward strand.
CTCATCACCATCCCGCTGTCAGGTGTCTCCTTATCCAATCAGAGTGACCACTCATCAACCTGCTCCACTTCACAGAGGGCTATGGATTCAAGCTGCATCCCCTCNGTGNGGGTGTGTGGTGTGATGATGCCCTCTATGTGGGTGTGTGGTGTGACGATGCCCTCCGTGCGGGTGTGTGGTGTGATGATGCCCTCTGTGCTGGCGTGTGGTGTGACNATGTATTCACAGGTTTTCAATGTCCATTTCTTTCACAAAATATGGGAATAGGGCTTAAAATTTTATTGCAAAAAAATTCTCTCCTGTGAAAGTTTCTTTTGAAAGGAGTGTTCAACCATGTTTTTAAATATCTCTATTTTTTCTGTGTGTGCATGAGTGTTCACATGTAGTGGGCACAGCTGTGCGGGTACACATGCATGTAGGGTTGAAGTCATGTGTCTTCCTCAACCCCTCTCACCTTTTCTTTGTTGCAGCCATATTACAATCCCATGTTTTAAATCTAGATTCTCCCATGTTCTTAGCTAAACGGTGGCAGGTGCATCTAAGAAAAGAGAAGCAGTGACCCGACTTGGCATCAAATGCCCTCCTGCTACAAATAGAAACAAAAAATCAATACATTTCNCTGGGCAAATGCTATCATTAGTAAAATTGTGTTGAAATCGTGGCAACTGGTTCACTTTCCTCCCAGCTTCCTCCTGCTGCTGTGCACTTCATGTGTTTCAGCCATAAATGCAGCTTTCTAACCAAATTAATCTCAAGATTCTGACCATCAAGTGACCACTGCTCACAGAAGACAGTTTTCTGGTGAAAAGCCAGTTTGCCAGCTCCTCCTCTTCAAGAACGCGTGTGCCGAGGTGAGATGGGCAAGTCTGTGAAATGGGTGAAGTAAGAAATAAAAAAGTGTCCTCTCTCTCTCTTGCTTCGATAGGGACAGTACAGCAAGGCTTCCGAGTACTTCCAGCAAGCTTTCCTTACCACAGTAGAGCTCATGAAAACGGAGCTGATGGATGAAACCAAAGTTCACTACGGGATAGCCAGAGCCCACCAGATGATGCTGACGATGAAGAGTTACATAGAATCCGCAGACATGGACAGCCTCAACTGCCTGCTGTCCTGGAAGGAGAGTAGAACTCAAATCAAATACGACCCGATTCTGGGTAAGGCTTTGGTTTTTAGATTTTGTAGCATCTGTAGTAGCCAAGGTATTTCTGTTGGAAAGGTTTATTCACATGTTGGTGATTGAATCTGCTTNGTAATTTTGTTTTTGTTCATTCATTACTACATTGGAAGTTGGGGGTACTCTCCTGCCATATCATACTGGTACTGTTTAAGAGAAGCATACAGCAGTGGGAGTGATCTGTCCTATCNATCATTCACCATCCTTGAGCTGGCACTTCCCAGTCATCTTAGAGGCCACACTATGTACTGACCAGTTGTAAGGAATAATTTACAATAAGGTGTAAGGCATGTGAAATCAACTTATGCTTTTTAATACTATCCAGTCATACGGCATACAGATGAGAGCAGCTGCAGAGACACACTGGCATACACGATGCACTTTACTGATAGTAGCTAACGTTATTTTTATAATCATGAATTTGGAAAATATTTTATAGCAATGTCTCTTCACACTACTTTTTCTTATGAATAATTAAATTATTTTATTATAAACAACTAGGCTAATGCAAAGGTAAGCTTTGGGTGTTNATTTCATTAGACTCTAGGCATGAAGCTCAGGTCATCAGGCTTGGTGGCAAGCGCCTTTACCCACTGAGCTATCTTGTCCACCCTGAATACCAAACTTTTTTTAGCTCATTGTTAGATCCTTGAGAGTTCATTCCACAGCTTAGAGCTTCCTACATCTTAGATTTTCGTGTTTTCTGCCCAGAATATCAGGACCTAAGCCAGGGGAAATGATCCATGTTAGCCGCCTTACACTGATAAAAGGTGCAGTCTGCAGAGGATAAGCTGAGCTGCTCAAAGTCTCGGGTTTGTCTTGAATAAACTCTTACCATCCCGATGATACTGTGAAAAACAATTCTCTTGGGGGAAAAAGGCCAGAAAAGCCACGTTCTGGTGGGATCTAGGTGTGTCCGTCAGTGTCTTGTCCTCAGCTTTTGAAAAGCCTTCTTCAGGTTTTGTTCATCCCTACCTCTTCATTTGTGGCTCTTTAGTTTTTTGAGAGGTTATATTTTCTTCTGAAGGATTTGGGANCAGAAGCAAATCATCCATTTGCCTGTGTGATTCAGACACTAAAGCTCATGGTCTGCATGAGGGTGGAGGGTGGCCTTCCTCAGAGTGCTGTAGAAATCGCAACCGGCCCTGCTTCATCTCTTGTGACTCAGAGCTCTGTGCAGNGATGAGCTACTTCCCTGTAGAAGTAAAAGTTAATAATTGTTCAGACAAGTATGAGTAAGCACTGAGTTCTCATTCTGCTGACACATTTCGCACTGTGAAGGGTAGCTTTTCTTCTTGAAAATAAAACCTATAGGAAATTATTTAAACACACGTGATTGTTTGCATATGTGTAATTTTAGTTCAAAATACACTAAAATCTGCCTTAAGATGCTCCATTTTTACTCTGCTTAAAACTCCTCACTGGCCATTCACTGGGTTCTGGTTAAAGGCCTCCTGACCTTTCTAAATCGCTTTTTTCCGAATGCTCCCTACATACACTCCTGTCTCTTATACACATCTAGATGTGTATAAGAGACAGACACTGCACTCCTAATGATCACTTTCCTTCTAGCTCAGTTCAGCCAGGTCCTTAGGCAAGGATGCCTGAGGCCCCTCCCACTTGAAAATGCTCTCTTCTCTGATTTCCATGGCTTCATTCATTTCTTCGCAAGCCATTTCAGTTCATTCTCTACCATGACAATTTTTTTTTAATCGCCTTAACTGCTCGGTTAAGAGCATGAGTCTCTCAAACACACATTCCGAACTCTAGGTATTTTCTAGGAAGGAAGATGTGATATCTGACATCTACAAGGTGCCAAGCAAATGTTTAAATCAAATAGAATTCAAGATGAGGCTGTAAGCCCAACCACAAGCTAGTTTGCACTAAGCACGTTTTAAGCTTGTGTTCANTGCATCCTTGGGAAGCCTATGATGCCACACTGTTTGGATTACCATCCAATTATCACATGAAGGAAGGATGGTGCTCCCCAAACATGATGTTGACAAAATGAACAAGTACAAGAACATTATTTGGAAAGCTGAGCAGCTTTTAAGTTTTCAACTTCCACCTTCCTTGTAGGACGAGGTATCTTTAATCTTGCTATTGAGGGTCCCGTGTATTCAGAAAGAAAGAAAAAAACAGATCAAAGATCGGAAAGCTACATTATGAAAGCTGTGCAGTTATTGGCACCTGGGAGATTTCCATCCTCCAAACAAATCATTAGCTCAAAGAACTGCCAATATTCTTTTAAGCAGAGAACATGACCCCCTAAGGGAATCGATCAGAGAGAGCACTGAGGTGCTCAGATGAATTGGAAGGGTGACTCACCAGCAAGCCACTGTCATCTTTGTTCCTCTCAGAGGGACCACGGCAAGAACAGGCACCTTCAGACTCTTCTAATACTGGGAGATGGTGGGAATAATTCATACAGCCTGCCCTCCCCTTCCAACATTGAGTCTCCCAAATTTAAAAACTGAGAGAAAAAAATCAAGTTCATTACACCTCAATAAAATGACTCAATTCTGAAGCAACTGCAATTGTTTGGTTCTGGAAGGCTCAAGGGCCTATGAACTTGTACTGAATTCTCCAGAACAGTATTTACTTCCCATACCCAAGATATCCTCACAATCAAGGAAATGTGTATTGTTATAGGAAAAGGTAATTCATATTGCAATCACAGACACAGCAATAGAAACAAATGCTTTCCTCATTCAACTTAACAGCAGGGTTAACCCCGGCATGCAGTTATAGCCATTTAAATGCCAATGATGTGCGCTACATCATTGATGAGAATTGTATCAGTAACAGNATTTCCATGGACTTTCTCACCGAGGCCAAATGAATTACATCAGAGAAATAAGATGTGAACTCCAAGCACCACAACAGATGAGCACACCAGCTAGTTGGAATGCAAGGACACTGTTCTCAGTGAGGTGTCATGTAAAGGTTTACAGAGACAGAAAAATTGTCATCTTGGCTTTATGACTCCTGCAATATTCTTCAAGAAGTGCCATGACTTGGTCTCATGGCTCTTGTTTCTCATTGGCTTCACNTTGCACCAGAGTATCAAGACATTTTCTGCTGTATACTTTGCTTGCGTCTCTCATTCATGAGCTTACCTCACCCTTTTAAAGAATATGAAAAGGTCATCTTCATAACTAAGTCCTCATATTCTACTGTGATTGGATACTTTTTCTATAGCTTAATAACTATAAATGTGAAGTGACAATAATGGAATTATCCAACAGGCTAGCAAGCAAGGTTNAAAAAAAGCAAACAATTTTTATTTAATTTGTTTTTTGACAATTTCATACATGTACANAGTATATACGGATTATTGTTACCCCCACCCTCTCTGAACTCCCGCCTCACCCCTTTGTACCTCCTCTCGCCTGCAAGTCCCTTCTCCACTTTAGTCTCTTTTTGTTTTGTGACACACTGAGTTTAACCAGGGACATCTCTGTGATGATGGGTTTGGAACTAACCACTGGAGCCCAATGGGCTTATCTGTGGCTAACTAACTACAAATGATGTCTTTCACTCCCCTAGAGTCCATCAGTAACCAGTAGTTCAGGAGGGAGAGGTAGGACCTTCCCAAGCCCTACTGAATCCACGTGACTGTTGACAGGCTCATTGCATGCAGCCAAAGCTCCTGTGAGATCATGCTTGTGCTGGTTATGTCATGCCAGAAGCTAGCACTTCACAGCCCTTCTTCCTGTTTTCTGTCCCTCTTCTACTATGTTCCCTAAACCTTTGAGGCAGTGGCATAAATGTCTTATTGAAGGCTAAGCATTCAACTGTCACTTATTCTCAGGACCTTGAGCAGCCAGGCATCTCTGTATTCACCATCACTCCTTACAAAGAGAAGCGTCTCTGGTTAAAGTGGAGATTAGCACTTGTATATNGGCATAAACATAGATACTTAGAAGGCAGTTTGGTGTTATTATCATAACACCAAAGAACTAAACTAAAACTAAACATAAACTAAAGAAGGGTAATAAACAGTCATAAGTTCCCCACTAGGGCTGAAGACCTCATCAACCATGAATTTTGTTTGTTTGTTTGTTTGTTACTGCATTTATGTTACCAGGCAAGGATTCCCTCCTAGGGGCAAGCCTCATATCTACTCAAAGAGAATTTGGTTACTCCTATAACAGTCATGCCATTATGGCTTCAGCAGGCACACCTTGTCTGACAGGATGATATTGTGGCTTATAGGATTCACAGCTGGGTGAAACCACTGGTGCCCCTTCTCCCTAAGCAGCCCACATAGCACCTTTCAGCACCCTGAAAACGAGTCAGCAGTGGGGAAGCTTCCTGTCCAGTTCCAGCTTGATCTCTCTGTCTTGTAGTCAAGGGATGTGGTACCTTTAGCAATGAGGTCTTATCATCTAGTTCTGGTGAGAAACTACGAGTGGCAGACCTTGTTGGGGGTGGAGGAGTAATCTCTTGGGTTTGCCTTACCAATGCTCATAAAGAGGGTACCTTACACCTGGCCCTGGGATTTTTGTTTAATAACCTATGACTTTTAAGAGAGGACTATGGGATCTCAGTCTCCATCCCCATATAGGTTTCCATATTGCTTAGCCTACTCTGACTCCAGAAGCCTCAGGACTCCTTTCAATGGCAGGACTGCAACAGCAGGAGTGCTGGTGAGAGACTTGGGGTGGCCATCTCTCTGGAGGACATTTACAGATTGTGCATTTATTTAGGGTCTGCCTGTTTTTTTTTNAAGGTAGAAACCCTCAAAATACTGTACTGAACTCCTATTTCTAGTCACAGCAAACAGGCTGGATGAGACAAATGGGATAAAAGCATTAAAGTACATTCTTTCTATGTTCCATGCCCATGTCAAAAGGACACCGATGTGTACCCTTTCTGTTAGCCTCACCTAAAGTGATCTTATGAGTCTGGCTCTCACAGACATCAGGAAACACATTCAGTACCTTCTGCAGCTTATTCAAAACAAGCATAATGCCAAAATGGGAAACGTCCGTAAGAGAGAAACCAATGCTTCATTGCAACCAAATTCTAAAAGAAAAAGGAAGAATTTGAGTGTAGATTTTCAATTTCCTCATTCAAATACACATCGCCAGCCTTCATCTATTTTGTACAACACAGTGACAAGTTACTTCCTACAGAATAAAGTATTTTTCAGAAATAAAACTAGCTTCATCGGGAAATAATAATAATGACTCCTGTTCCCTCGGGTTGAGAGGTTTGTTTCTTATTTTCTTTTTTCTCTCGCTCTGAGAATCTCCTTCTCTATCTGCTGCCTTGGTTCAATAAAAGAGAATTCTTGATTGCTCTGACAAAAACTAGCCTTCTTTTAGATTCTACTCACAGTGCTTGGTAGCTAGTGGTGTGACCAGGCTTAACTTTTCAGAGCACACTGAGTGCACCTCTCCTAAGAAATATGTAACTAGGCTTCTCTGCTCTGCTCTTCTTTTGTTTGCATTTTGTCCTTATTGATAATTTGAGAGGCCTATGAACAGTCTTTGGGTTATTTAAACCATGCAAAACCAGGTTAATGCCAGAGCTGTGGCAGCGGAAGGTTTGCTTTTGTAGGTCTGGGTGAACCCCACTGTCACCTGGTCTTATCTGTTTCATTGCCAGAGAAGTCTGTCTCCACTGTCCAGCTATGTCCCTTGACTTGTGGCCATGGGTCTGACATACTAGGAATGTAGCTAAATCCTTCTACTACTGCCAGGATTTGGAAACACGAGGCCCTGTCCCCTAGGTACATGTCACCAATCTTTGGTCAATTTCTCTTGGGACAATTCTGTTACTGTCTCATCTAAAATTCTCTTCTGAAGAAAGAAGTAGCACACCGTTGGTACTTGAAGCATGAGCATTGGGGACATCAGTTTTACTGGCTTCTAATTCTTCTTAAACCTTCCTTGACTGGGAATTCCTCTTTGAAATTATAACCTGGTTCCAGAAGTTACTTTCCTTTAAATTTTCTTATTCTAA
>LZPO01117207.1:0-10511 GCA_001675575.1 Neotoma lepida
TGAGCTGTGTGCGCTGATGGAGACACAGCAGCAGCAGTTTGGAAACTCAGTGTGTTCACTATACACATCAGGAACAGGGCAGGGTTGGGGGTTAGCTAATCTTGGTACATAGTCTCTGTATGAGGGCAGTCCCAGGTTGTCGTCATCCAGGGGGAAGAAACTACGGTTGATAATTTCTGCATAAATTGGTTTTAGCTAGAGGTCAACCATTTGTAAACATCCATACTTGGACCAGAGAAAGCTTTGCCATTCCCATGCATCTGAGGCACTGGAGTTCTTGACATGGCTGTGCTCATGTCAATAATACACATTTACTCAGGACTTCATCCACTCCCCAGGCTTGGCACCAGGAGCAGGAAGCTGAGAGCTCACATCTTGCACAGTAAGGATGAGGCAGAGAGAACACACTGAAAGTTGTTTAGGCCTTTAAATCTCAGAGCTTGTCCCCCAGTGACACCCCACCCCCACCCCCAGCAAGGATGAACTGTAAATGGCACCATCAACTGGGAGTCGAATGTTCAAATACTCAAGACTGTGTAGGAACATTTATCATCCAAACCACTACAGCTAGTAGATTTCCATTTTCTAGTAGGAAAGTAGAAGTGCTCTGTTGCCTACAGATAAGTTTATGAAAGAGATGAAAGCAATTAATATTGTGAAGTTTCACCAAAGAGAAGAAGGTGCCTAGTTAGTCTGCTTAGCAACTTGGTCTTTCCATTTCTGTCATTCGTTAGAGAAAAAGTAGTCACAAGTGATGTGTGTCACGTTCTCTCTAACAATGAAGTAAGATACAGCAGGAGAAACAAGCCTGGTGGCTCATGGCATCACAAGAGCTGACTTGATCTGCTTGGCAGCCCCGTTAGGCGTGGAACACCCTGTGAAGTAGTGCTGTGTTGTCCTTAACCCTCTGATTATGTTGTGACATGCAAATTAGTGCCTGTGAAGGCACAAGCCAGTGAAAGACTTCCTAGAATTTTAATGAGCCCTCAAATGACGGCTTTTGAAAAGGTCATTTAGTATCTCATAAATTAGCAAGAAGGAAAATAAACAGAACAGTAAAAAGAATTTAAGATTCAGATTGAGCAGCTGGATTGGAGCATGCTGAGACATAAGACAAGGGTGGCTTTGAATTACTATTGGCTCTGAGGCAAGAAAAGTCTCTCATCTGTGCTGAACAAACATCATCCAGAAAGCAGGGTCTGGAACCAGTTGTATGACCCAGGGAGTAACCCTAGGTGCTCGTGGCTATCTGTTGTGCAGGCTCGTGAGGCTAGCCGTGCCATCTGTGAAAATGTGCAGGGCAGCTGAGATTTGTGGGACCTCACTTCTGGCCTGCTCTCCTTGAAACATGATTTTGGTAGTTTCAGCAACTTCTTTAGCCTGAACTGGCCCTCTCCTGTGATCAGATTGGTGACTACCCCAATTGTCGTCAGAGAGCCTTCATCAAGTAACTGAGGGAAACACATGCAGAGACCCACAGCCAAACATTAGCCTAAGCTCCGGGAATCCTGCTGAAGAGAGGAAGGATTGTAGGAGCCAGAGGGTTCAAGGACATCACAAGAAAACCCACAGAATCAACTAACCTAGCTCATAGGAACTCACAGAGTCTGAATTAACAACCAGGGAACCTGCATGAGACTGACCTAGGCCCTCTACATATATGTGACAGTTGTGTAGCTTGGTTCACTTGTGGGACTCCTAACAGTGGGAGCAGTGGTTGTCCATAGCGCTTTGGCTGGCTCTTGGGAACCTACTCCTCATACTGGGCGGCCTTGCCCAGCCTTGGTACAAGGGGAGGTGCTTAGTCTTACTGCAACTTGACATGCTATGCTTTGTTGATACCTGTGGGAGGCCTGCCATGTTTCTGAACAGAAACAAAGGAGGAGTGGATTGAGGTAGGGAAGGAAGATGGGGGAGGAGATGGGGGGAGAGGAGGGAGGGGAAAATGTGTCCTGGATGTAAAATAAATTAATAAATTAAATAAAAAAGAAAAATGAACCCCAAGTATGAGAAAGGTATCTTCTGCAGTCAAATGCAGCAAATTTTGTATTAATAAAGTAAGTCTACACAAAAAAACATTGCTAGATCCTTTAGGAATCTACAAGGAAGTTTTCTCTGTGTAGTCTTNATATGAAGAATGGCATCACATTTGCATAATGGCTGTCATAGCCCAGCTACTCTATACAAGAGTCAAAATGAAACAACTAGAAATGGACAATACTCATTTTATCTAAACCTCCCAAATGCTGCTCCCCACATTGTTGAAAGGGAAATAGGACTTCATAAACCAATACATTGAGGCAATGCTTTATGATATTTTTCTCTTGGAGATTCAGAACCAACACTGAAAGTGAATGTTTCCCAGAAGATATACAATAAGGAAACTGTGAACTTTGTTAACCCCAGTATTTATGAAGCTTACTAATCCATGGATCGATCATCAATCAATCATGTAATCCGTCCCTCTACTCATCTGTTTCTACACCCATCTGTAGTGACAATGGTCACATTGCATGGAACATGCATTGGAAACTCCGTCCTACTTGACACATTCTCATTGCTCATTCTTATATGGGGGAGATTTCTTCAACTTTCCAGCCAGAATGACTAACATGGACTTCTGTGTTCCCATGGAACTTTCCCCAGCTCATTGAGAGAATACCTAATGAAATTAAATGAAAGGTTAAGAAATGAATTTGACAGATATACTACCTAATAGTATACACGTGTCTTCTCAGATTATTCACCCTTCCAGGCACGAGAACCTTTCTTATGCATTTTAATATTCTGAGCACATTGTTAAATATTTATTCAGTATTTTGGCCTGTAGGCGAGACAGGTATGTACTGGAAATAACCTATAACTTATCAGATAAGCAATTGAAAACATTTCCTCAGTAGTAAAGGGATAGATTAATATGCTTTGTTTTAGCCGGTCCTTACTTGTCCAAAATAACCCAGGATGTAAGCACCGTCTGTTACAGGAAGGTGAGAGAAGTACATCCTCAACTTCAGAGAAGGCTCACCTGGGTGTGATACAGGTAACTAGACTCCTCTACTTGACTTACTAAGCTTGTTCGAGTCAAGGGTTCTTTGGTTCCAGGAACAGTAACTTATTCAAGTGAGCATCAAGTTTTTTTTTTCTTTTTTAATAAGTGCTGAGGAAATGATACGGAGGAGTCATGCATACATGATACAGTCTGCCTGACCATCAGTTTAGCTGGACTATCCAATTTTAGGCTGCATTCTTGAATTTCTTTTCTTTTTCTTTCTTTTATTTTAAGCTCCATGATCTCTCTTCTTTGCTTTTTTCTTGCAGACTGCCACATTTGTCTACAGGGGCTTGAGTATCTGCTTCCCTTGACTCCACTCCACAGTTTGGTTAAAATAGAGCCAACTGTGGCCTTGGCTCTCTGCAACTAACTAGGTCTAGAGCACACTGCTCCTTCAGGAAAAGCCTGGTTTAACCTGGCCAACGTTGCGTTCCCTTTTGATCAGCTGCTGACTCTTGATCTGATCAACAGGACTCGGCTGTGTACTATGAAGCATTAATTCCCTGCATGTGTGAGCAGGGTGGCTTGAGTAAGAGGAGACACCAGCATGGCTGGATGATAATATGCCAACCCCTTACACTCCCACACGTGTACCTGCCAGGCACAATTGCTATAGGGTGCCAGCGAGTACCAGCATGAATCCATTTAGTCTCTTTTAAGGTTTATACTCTTACTTCTCAGAAAGACTTGAAGAGGAAAGCTTCATAGTACTTAAAAGGCAATAGTCCGACAGGGTTTAAGAGAAGCAGGAAGCTGCAGTATTCATCAAATGAAATAATTACTCAGTATATCACCAGATGTTAGCATGGTATAAGAAGATATTATTTTATGTTTATTTTTGGTGTACTTACACCAAAATGGACAGTGAAATTGCAGTTAAAACACAATCTGGGATTTTCCAGGTTATAAGACAAGAGTCACTTCCAGTTCCTCTAACGTTATGTTCAAAACATACACAACAATTACCTATCATTTTCTTTCATATCAATCCTTTTTTCGCCAACAAAAAGGCTTTTAAACCCCTCCATTCTGTTTGTATTTTTAAATGGTAATTGTGTGTGTGTATGTGTGTGTGCACGCACGCTCGTGAGCGTGCCTGTGTATGTGTGTTAAAAGAGTCTTAGAACTATCTACTTCAACCTTCCCACACATTTATTCCCATCAGCTAATTTTATGGGTAATCATGGGTATTTATAAGTTATCCTCATTATTTTAAAAAGCCTAACAAAATCTATATTTATCCTTAACAAAACCCTTGGGGTTCAACTGTCATTCCTTTGCTTTAGGCTGAAGCATTACATGTTCAATGACAATGCTGGTAATTTACATCAATCATAGAATTTGATGCACTGTTTATAACCACAGTCATCTATTCTTTCTCTCGCTTCCATTCTGTTCTCAGTCCCCAGAAGAAAGAACTTACAATGCTGGCAATTCTACCAGAAACTGTAGAGGCCAGTTGCTTATTCCTTTCTAGAAAGGGGATAGAAATCACCAGATGGTATGGTGAAAGCCTGCCACTTACAGCCTGGGATCCATTGAAGGATTGGTCCATTACATCCACTGAGTCTTGCTGGAGGCAGCCCTGGTTGCAGATTCCTGCTAAGCCACTTGTGATCTCCCCAGGAGTGGCTAGATGGGTTCTGTGGTCCTCTGTCCTCCCTTGCCATCCCTGGCAGTAGGCTGGGTGGTGGTGGAGGTGGTGAAGATGGATAGCCATTTCCAGTTCTCAGACAGGAGAGGACACATTTAGGACATGTCTTCTAAAATAGATGAAGAAAAACATTTATGCTTTCTTAGCATAAAACTTTGCATTTATACAGGATTGGTTCAAATGTAAGAAAAGAAAAGAATGGGAGGTAAACTTTCTTTCTTTAAACTACTGATAATATTGTCAGCTAATGAACACAATAACCGTAAGTTGATAGATATATTTGAGTTGCTTTTTCATATGTCAAGAGGATCTGGTTTAATTACTGGGCATGTGTATGCCAGTTTTCCCAGCACCACTTATTAGAGAAATGCTATTTTATCCAGTATTCTTGGCACTTTTGTTGGCACTGAGTCAAAGGGGGCCCCTGCCGTGATTTCCAAGTTTTTCTTTGTGGAAACAAAAAAACTNGACCAGGGACAGGTGGGTAGTCATAGAAAATAGTGACATTAAAGATTTTAATAATGACATTAAAGCAGAGAAAATGGGAACAAAGAATGGGAGGAGGCTAGTGAGTAGAGACAGTTCCAAACTCAAAAGCTCCAAAACCCTAGCACCATTACCCTTTCTGGGCTACTCACGTAGCTGGTGCCCACCTTCTCCAGACCTCACAAGCTTTTTCTTGCATATGCTCTTGTTACATGTCTCTGGGTAAAGATTTCTAGTCTTTCTGCTAATGGCCTTCTTTTGTCACTCTATATGCCTCTTTCTCCACACCCCTATTCTTCTGCTTTTTTTTTNAAATCAAAAATCAGTTGATAGTAAGTATGCAATTGACTTCTTGGTCCCTTTGTCCATGTGTCAGATTGTACGGTGCTCGTAGAACAGTAGCCTAGAGATTAGGAGGGTAGGGATTCAGGGGCACCAAGAGAGATTAGAAAATAACTTCAAAACACGGCTAGGTAGGAGGAACCAGCTCAAGTGCTCTATAGAATAGCAGAGCAACTGTTGTACAATGACTTATTGAGTATTTCAAACAACCAGAACTATCTGAAGGTTCCTAACAGTTTGTGGAAATGGAATGCTAATTACTTTAACTTGAGCGTTACACACTGTGCACGTGTATCCCATTATCTTAATGTTATCCGTAAACATATATAAATACTGTGTGTTGATTAGATACAAGGTAGTCATTGACGATTTAAAAGTAAAAGAACCTTTGGAAAATGCTAATGTAGTTAGTGTCTTCACTTATCACACTAGTGAAACCCTCAGTTCTGGAACAACAGAGCAGGGCCACCTCCAGAGTCCAGGTCTCTTCATTGTCCTTTTGGGACCCCTTTTTATACCACCACCTGCCTCACATCCAGCTGGTGAAGTAGGTCAGGACATCTTGGGACTTAACATTTATTTATCCAGTAACTCTGATGACTATTCCACCAGAGGCAGTTTGTAGATGGAGCTCTCCCTGACAAAGTGCTTTGTAATGCTGGCTGCACATAACAGCCACTTGGTGAACTTTGAAAAATCCCAATGGCCCAGCCNCATTTGAGACCAATTAAATGAGGCTGCATGAGGTTGGACTCAGACATCACTATTTTTAAAAGCTCACCTGGCGATTTCAGTTTGCGGAGAGTGGAGCAACGTTGTCCTTACATTTTTCTCAGTAAAGGCAGAATGGTTTTGATTAAGAATTACCGTAACCTTGGCCTCCTGGAGGGCAATTAGGAAGCACTTAAAATTAACTCAACTTCCTCTAGCACAATGCCTTGTGCTCAGAGGTGATCAATACATGTTTGTGGAGGTGACGCTTGAGCATCAGCTTTGACTGGAATAAAGCGCCCCAAACAAGAGCTATTCTTTGTTGCCATGTGAAGAGATTTGGGCCAGTAAAGCAAGGCCAAGCCTGTTCTCCTGAACACACCCTTTGTGGAGATGAAAATCCTCCTCCTCTCTGCAGGAGCTCAGAACTGGAACCTAAAATCTACAAAGGCCAGACAGAAACTGGGTGTTTCTTTCTGTTCTTTAAATGGTTCCCTTTTTTAAAAACAGAGAGTGCTTTTTGGTTAACTGCTTCCTTTAGTTCCCAGGAAAAGGAAATGATGAATGTTATTGTAACTCCTGTAGGAATGGTCATGGTGAGAAGATGGGACAGTACCCAGAAGCCTTTGGACTATGAGGAATAACTTGCGTCTTCTCTGATGTTGAACTCAAGGACAGGATGGAGGAGACCTTGGAGCTGGCACCAGAGTGAAAGCCTCCATTCTTTCTTTGCTGCTACATAACCATGAGACCTTAGGACTAAAAATCACGCTGCCATCCACTCCCTTTTGACACTTCATTATTTTTATAATTTTTGGTGAAAACAGCAAATTAATTAGTAAACAGGAATGATGTGTGTTCAAGCATACTCATTTATGAACTGCTGCAAGTGCATGGCAACAAGAAAGAATATGTGGTCCTTAAAGGAAAACAGGAGAATAAATGATGGAGATAAGAGTCTGGTCCATAGCAAGATCAAGGTGATGTGATAAAGTTAGCAAAGGAAAGTTTAGGGTACCATGAGAAACTAAATGGGACACATCAACCCTGACCGAAATGAGAATTCAGTAACCCCATGAGATGCGGGGGGAATGTTTTGGGGGATGAGTGTGAATTAGCCAAGTGAATAAAATTGGAAATTGGAAGTGTCTTAGGCAGGAAAAAAATGCATGTGTGAAAGATTTCAGGCTAGAGCAAATCCAAATTCAGAAGCCCAAAGGTGCTTTGCATGGCAACATCATGGAGTACAAGAGAGGTCGGGGACACAGCTTCATACTGCCTCCCTCGGCAGCTTGAGGCATTCCTCTAGTGACATTATGAAAGGTCTTAGTGCAGGTTTAAGCATGAGGGCTAAGAGAAGATCATAGAAGAGCATGCGACACACCCACATGGGGCTTGTGCTTCCCAAGGGAGAGCAGGGTAAGTAAAGTGGGGCCCAGGTTTCTCCCAAAGAGAGGAAGCAATTAACTGTCTTAGCATTATCCAAACATGCCATTTTGGTGACTCTCAGGTTACATCCCAAAAGGTTGCTAAGAAACCCCTTCCCCTTCTCTTTTGATAAGAGAGATAAGTCAGGTGGCTCCAGAGACACCTTTGATAGAATTATAAGGTGATAAAGTAAAACCAGAAGGCCCTGGGGTTGCAAGAGGGGTTTCCTGCACATCCTTTCCCTGGATATGAGGTTCCTTAGTAAGCTTCCTAGAAAATTGCAGGTTCATGGCTGGGGATGGAAGAAAGATGCAAGTGGTTGCTGACTTGCTAGAATTCTTACCCTGCTGCTGGCAAAGGCTTGAACCGATTCCAGAGCCAGGGATTCTTTTTCCCCTTTTCAGGACCCTAAGGTTTTCCTTTCCTTTCTACTCTACATCCTGCTTACGAAACNTCTGTTCTCTCCTCTCTTCTCTTCTCTTCGAAACCTTGCCATTTATGAGGATGACGTACAACATGGTGGTAAGAATCCTGGGACAATGGGCAGGAATCAGGCTATCCCAGGCAAACAGAGTAAAGGTCATCTACCGACAACCCATGCCATAGAACCTGGACATACCCCACAACAAGGCCTCTAGGATGTACTCAGTACCTCGGTATTACATTGTAGTAAGTGATTTCTTTTTTACATTAAAATATATTTAAAATTTTCATGCCATATATTTTGGTCATATTCTTTGTCCTTCCTCGTGCTCCTAGATCCTCTCCACCTTCCCAATCCACCCCAAACCCTACTACCATTATTTTACCAAACTCTTTCTAACTACAGTGTGAAGGATGGATCGGCAGAGGGAGGAGCAATGGAAAATATCAGAAATAACGGTGATAATGCAGATGAAAGAAGGCAGAGGGCTAGGTAACTACACACACACACACACACACACACACACACATTGCATACCATGTGAAAGCCTGGATCATTTCAGCCCAATGAACTAGTCTTCACATAAATTCACTAAAGTCTTATGTTTGTTTCCAGAGTGATCCTGAATGAAAGGAGAGCCTAATATCTCCACAGCCAAGGAATACTTCAGTGATAACCAGAGTCCTTAAACACATGAGGAGGACTCAAAGCATAGAAGCGCTCACACATGACTCTCAGTTCCAAGAGGTCTGTTCCTCCGTGAGTCCCTGTGGTAAAATGCAGTAGCATGAATACCCAGCAGAAATCCCCCTCATGTTTTGTGCCCACAGCAACTCTTACCTGGTTATGTTCCAGCAGTCTGGATTGATAGGGTATTGATTCATGTCTGAGATCTGCTGGTGTTTACGCTGAGCATGAAAATGAGAGCGGCTAGCATTACTGTCTGGCCTCTTTCTGCCAGAGCCAGAGGCCTCATCCAGCCATCTTCCAGAGGAACACAGTTGTTGATTAGTGGTTTGAGGTGACAAGCCAAGAATGAGGAAGAGGGGCTGGTAATGTTGCATCTCAGTCAGGGAATTGAACGCATATGCCTGAGAGATTCTGCTCAGAATTAACACTGCCATCAGAAATAATACTCATTCACTGACTCATAAGTCCTCTCCTCCACCCCAGTGAAGTCAAGAGGCCTTCCTTCCACATGAGCCTTGGCTTTTTCTCTCTTTGCCTCTGGGTTTTTTGTTTGTTCATTTGTGTTTTCATTTTAAAAGCACACATTCCATTCTATTAATCACATACAGAATTCCTTAACTAAGAATATAGCAATAATATTAATACTTTCATCTCAAGTTCTGACTGACTACAGTGATGATATCTTTTCATGTTCTTGTTCCACCAAACACATCATGCAAACCCATCATCTTCTTTTGATGTTGCAGTTTGGGGCCTCCATTTGACANGCTGACAATGAAGTTCTTTCCTCATCCCTGCCATGCCATTGCCTCTTCTCCCCGGATTTCCTGGTCAGGCTTTGTAGCTGTTCCAGTCTCCTGGTGCTTCCCAGTGTACATNCCCAGGCCCCTTGTCTTTGCAACATCAGCATCTCCAGAGCTGACCTTCCTCATTTTTGTGTTTCCTCAGCAAGCCTTCTCAAACTATTTTGAAAGTGCATGCCTTTGACCCACATTGGTGNCTAACCATTTCTGATGGNTTCTGATATGACAAGATGAACAATGAGCTCCTCACAGGAATGTTCATCTCACCCTGATGGCTGCCAGTGAGCTACATGCTTTCATTAGCCCTGTTTCCCAGAATTAGAAACTGAAGTCAAGCACATGTCAGGAAGTGTGGAACTTGGTGAGGAGAAGCTCCAAGTGCTTGACCAAGAGTTTGTGTTTGAGTTAGAACTGTTTGACCGTGAAGGATGGGAAGAAAAAGGAAGCACCTTTAAACATGGGCACANTTTCTTCACTAGTTTTTACCAGTCATGATTTGGTCAATTGAGCTGGAGTGAAGCCTCGCTCTGTGAGCCTAACCTCTGAGTCAGTAACTGAGCAAACCGAGGTTGTATTGTGTGATGAAGGCATGGAGATAGTTACTGAGGAGCCAATTTCTAGCATCTGTATTTTTCATCCCTACACCTCCCCAGGAGAGAGGAATCAGCTCTGCCGTGCCTCCCCCACGGCGGNTGGAGGCTTTCAGGTGGATGGCCCTTTATAGAGGGAACAAAATTTGAATCCTGAACAGAATTGGTTANATTATCAGAAAATGGCTATCAAGTTGCTTTCAAATATCTGATAACATTTGATTGAAAGGATGTTCACCAATGTTTTGAAAACCTGTATTTTATAGGACTCAATGCAACTAGTTCTATAGTAATCTGAAACATTAGACTTGATTTTATTCTCTCTCTCTTT
>LZPO01117207.1:29166-55099 GCA_001675575.1 Neotoma lepida
CACACACACACACACACACACACACACACACACACACACACACAGCTTCCAAGCAGCCTTTTTCTTTCGGTTTGTACGGGAAAAGAAAAACATTCAGAGCAACATTAATGCTGCATTTATTTGACTCAACTCAATGACAAAGCTATGTTTACATTTGAATATAGTCCAAACAGTATGCATGCACCATACATGATCACTAGGGTCTGTGGAGTGACATTTGTTTCTGTGTTTTGCCTCGTTTCAGGGCATTTATAAAATGTCCCTATAAAACAATGTTTTTGTAAATTTTGGGAAGGTGATACATATATAAAGGTACTTCTTAACAATTCATGTCTTCATTTTTTCTATGTGAATTATGTATTTCACAACTTCACTCATCTCAAGTATATTTTACCAATTTNTTTATTATATGACTTTTAAAGACATATTTTTACAAACTCTACAGGCTGTCCATAAGCAAATAACCTTTCTTGTTCCAACCTTAAGGCTTGAGAGACAACCATTTAATTATTCCCACTAGGTCATCACTGTCCTGCAACTTTTGAGATTCCATTCTGTAATGTGATAGTTTATTCTACGTGTCAGTTTGACTGGGCCATGAAGTGGCCAAATTACACACTTTTCTCAGTGTATCTGGGAAGATGTTTCCAGCTAAGACTAGCATTTGAATCAGAGTGTCATTAAAGCAGCTCAGCCCTCTCTGTGGAGACTCAGAATAGAACAAAAATGTGGAGGAAGGAAGGGCTTGTCTCTTTCTGCTCCTTATCACTTGAGTTTGGACACCTTACCCTGTTTTCTCCTGCTCCCAGACTGCCATTCACACCATTAGTTCACCTGCTCTCCAGCCTTTGAACATGAACTGAACTTACTACCAGCTTTGCTGGGTCTCCAGCTTGTAGCTGACAGACTGTGGGACTTTTCAGCCTTTATAATTTTGAGTCAGCACTTCATGTTTTGTGATTTGTCTCTTTCTCAGTGTGTGTGTGTAAACTAGATAACTAGATAGATGATAGATAGATAGATAGATAGATAGATAGATAGATAGATAGATAGACAGATAGACAGATAGATAATAGATGATAGATAGGTAAATAGATGATAGAGATAGATAGATAGATAGATAGATAGATAGACAGATAGATAGAGATAGATAGATAGATAGATGATAGATATTCAACCCAAAAATATAGCTCATAGTTCAAAGAGAAAAATGTTAGCTAGATAGACAAGAATTAGTGGACTTGGAGGCCATTGGAGATAGACTCCGTCTCTCATAGTCAGCTTTGGATTTCATGTCTATTTCACTGGTAATAAACATAAGGGAAGCTTCATATTTGCCTTTCTTTAGCATTTAAATTATCATTTAAAAGGTGAAAATACCAGGACTTTGTGGATGCCCATTAAGGGAAAGCTACTTCCTCTGATCAAAAGAATGGAATTGCTGGCCCTGCTTAGAGACATGCTATTCTGATCTGNTCCAAAGACTTGAATTTTAACTAATATTGTCTCTTCCCTTAAAAGTTAAGCCAGTTAGGCCTATCAGCTGTCCAGGAGACCACCCCTCAGGAAAGCTGATTCACTTGAAAAGATGCTTAAGGAGATAGGAGGAAAATGTAGCCCCGTGAGATAGTATACTTGTATCTCTTCAAAGCCCCCAAACCCTGTGTGCAATGCACTCACAGAGAGAGCATCTTTTCTAAGTCTGCCTGCTTCTCTGAGTTCTGTCTTAAAAAACATCACACCTTTTCCTTTTCTCTGTTTCTATTTCTGCATTGGATACTGGCCAAAATCCTAAATATGCTTTCCCTGTACTTCAGCCCTTTTCACTTTTTCTCTGACTTCCATGCCTCTTTCCTATCCCCTTCCTCCCAGCAGTTGCTGACATTTACAGCTTTCTGGACTTGTTTTTCTCTCAAACTATAACAAAATGGTCCTTGAGTCTCCTTCTGAATGTGTTTTTAATCCTTTCATTATTGAGACTAAGAATTCACAAAAGGAACCCAGATTTCCTTGGTAACATTAAGAGATAGTTTCTTCTTGAGCCCAAAATGTGACCAAGGCTTGGTGTATTAACTACCTTTCTTGTTGTTGTGATAAAACCAGCTTGGGGAAGGAAGCACTTACCTGGGTTACAGTTTGAGGATGGGTTCCCTCAGGACTGGAAGTCATGGCAGCCGAAGCCAAGGCAGCTGGCCACACTGTGTTTATATTCGGAAAGCAAAAAACAATGAATTCTAGTGTTTAGGCTACTATTTTCTCCTCCCTAAGTAGCCTGGGACCCTGGTCCAATGAATGGTGCCATCTATATCTAAGCTGGGCCTTCCTACTCAATTAACTTAATTTAGATTAAGCACAGACACCCATCTCTAGTGATTCTCCATTTCATCAAGCTGACANTATTAACCACCATCNTCAGGAATATAGATTTAGGTTGCCCTGAAAAACNTGTTTCACNGCGGAAGTGATTACACAAGCTTTTATTAGCTAGAGAGCAAAGAAATTTGTATGTCAAGAATTTATCAAATACACTGTAAGGGACCATCAGTAGGCAGGTTACAACAAAGTGAGGGAAGCTCTGTTTTGAGTCTCAGCTGTTAGATGATGACTTTCTTAGCTTTTGGACTGGTGGAATTTGGTGGTCAGATGAGCACACATTTGAAAAGCTTTAATAGGCACCAGGCTGGGCAATGGGTGGCTTTTGGAGGAACTAGAAGTCAACGAAGACACTCAGACTCTGGTCTGGAACACTTTAACTCCCTGTGATTAGAAGGTACAGCCATTTGGCCTTCTAGAATCTTTAATGTAGATGCACCTTCTCTTTTTCCTGGAAACTTCAGTTTACAACACACTCCTCATGTTTCAGATATATAGGATACATACACTGTTGGTTCTTCTGCTGGAGAGTCCTGATTAACACACTTTTGAACTTGCAGCTATAACTTTGATCCATCTCAAGTGTGATGAATATTTTCATACTAGGAGTAGGTTTGGTTTTTAGACTCTGCAAAATGTTGTTCCAAGTTTCCTAAAGAATTTTGAAGTTGGCTAGAAAAATCAGCAACAGCAATAGCAACAAACAATGCGGTGTGTGAGCAACCTCCCGAGATACTGGGTTTCTTCTGCGACACACAGATTAGCCCCAAAGATCATTTACAAAAAGGAAATTCAAAAGTGATTTATGAAATGTCAACAAAAAGTAATATTCCCATGGACAGGAGTGTGGTGCTCATTTGGAAATCTTAGTCTTTACATATGTGTTTCTTAAAAGCAAGCTCATTAATTCATAGATTTACCCCAGAGCTCACGTGTCTGATGGCTGCCATGCTTGACTTCNGGGGAAGCTGACCCTGGGGTTTGAGGATCTCTCCTTCTCCCTATCCTCTCAGTCCTGAGGTTCAAATATTTGCTGTTGGAGACGTGATGCTCTCCTCATGTTGGGTCCATCTAAAGTCAAGTCTCTGATATTCTTCTCAATTCACTGTCATCTTAAAGGACCCAGTCAGCTGAAGATACAGTGGCTTATACAAAGCCACATGATAAATAAGGACCGAGGATCATATTCCAGTCTTGGTCTACACAAATGCCTTTAAGAAATCATTTCTCCTCTCTTCCACAGTCTCTGATGTGGTAGTTCTGTTACCAGACCCATTTTTATTATTCCCTCTGTGCCCTGCTCTGCAACCTGGGAGCCTACTCCTGTGGTACTGTCCTTCTCTTCTGGCTTCTTGTTGCATCTGATGGATGTGAAAATGTGTTACTCTGATTGGTTGATAAATAAAGCTGTGTGGCCAATGGTGAGGCAGAATAAGGTTAGGCGGGACATTCTAACTAGAGAGAGAGGAAAAAGAAAAGAGAGCTGAGCAGACCCTGCTAGCCACTGCCAGAAGAAGCAAGATATAAAGGTATCGGTAAGCCATGAGCCACGTGGCAAGTATAGATTTATAGAAATGGGTTAATTTAAGATATAAGAGCTAGCTAATGGGAAGCCTGAGCCATTAGGGCATAAGTTTGTAAATGATAAAAGCCTCTGTGTGTTTANTTGGGTCTGAGAGGCTGTGGGAGCTTGGGCGGGACACAGAAAAACTTTTTCTTACAGGAAGCTTGGCTCCTGCATGTGAACACACACACACACACACACAAATACACACACATCCATGCACCCTATGCATACTCCTCACATATGTACCTGTGCACACACACATATATATACAACTATACACACATATGTACATACATACATACAAATAAACACATGTACACATACACACACATACACACACGCATGTACGCACATACATCTACACTCACTTTCTGTGGGAGTGTCTTGGCTGAGGCTATGGCTCTGCTCCCACAAAGATATCAGNTCTAACTCCAGAAGGTTGTATCTCTGGCTGAGAAGGGGTGCAAACATCTATTGTTGCTGGTCCTGGGATTCTTCACCTCCCCAACTGAACTTCTTTAAATAGTCTTTTTAATAAACTCCCTCTAATGTAGCTTTCCAATATGTCTTCTATTTTCTGTGCAGTTCCTGTCTGATGGAGTTCTCTAATGTGTACAAGAGTTCCAAGAAGGATGATTTAAGACTTCTTTTCACCCCTCTGCTGTCCATACCTCTGACCACACTGTGTTGCTAGCAGATCCGGGGTAATTTTACAAGCCACAGACATGCTAAAGAATAGTAACTTGCTTTTCTNAGGGGGCCTTGACTTCCCATTTTGCTATTTTTAAAGTCAACGTAAGAAGACTTTAATAGTCAATCACCATCATCCATTTAAGGAAACTGCTTATTCAAAACATTTGGCTTAGAGTTGGCAAAGAGATCCCAAAGCTACTTCTTCTTTATCCAGGCTTTATTTAAGAACCTCTGAATTAAAAAGCCTATAATTAATTAGGTAGGGCACCTTTTTTTATTTGCCTGATTCATGAAGTCCACCTTGCCCCAGCCATGTCCCTGCTGACATGACTGCAGGTTTCTCAGCCTGTCTCTCTGGACCCCATCCAGCTGGCCTAGCTAATTGTAACCACTGGGATGTAACTAGACTCGGACAGCATTCTTCCTTTTGAGTAATCGCATCAATGAGTTATATTAGCTGTCATATTAAAGTAGCTCCCTGCTAACCTCTGGTAATGTGAGAACATAGTTACCATTAGTTCTTCTCTCAGTTGGGTAACACTATTTCCTCAATGTTTTTGCCTCCCGAATCTACATCAGGATGAAAGGCAGGAGAAGAAACAAAAGTAAGGAGGTTTGAGAGTGATTTGATATTCATTTTATGTAAGCATTTCCCCCTAAATTAAAACAAACACATTAAGTAAAGAAGTTGTGAAGCTTCAGAATGGTGAACTGAATGGAGGTGGGATGGCAGTAATCCCAGCTCTTCCTGTGGGATAAGACTTTGGGAACATCTTACCTGGTTTGGAAATCACGAGGGGTACTAGCTGTAATCACCATGCCAGGGTTTTTTTTTTTTTTAATCATCTTTGTCCTTTCTCTGACAATATTAAACTAAAATTAAAGGAAATATCAATAGCTTACTCACCTGCTATATTCTATTACTCAGCTAAGACTAAGGCGGAAAGAACATTCCAGTTTCTCATCTCCAGAAACACAGGCTCAAGCCATTTTACCAATTTGAAGGCATGTTTACAGACATGCCTGGGATTGCATTCTTTTCCTATTTAAAATGGATCAAATATACTTTGCTTTCAATGTCTTGTGATGCCAATATATTTCTCGATGAGTGTGATTTGAAAATAACAAACACAGATTTCATAAGCTGATGTCACCTGTCATAAATTCAAATTTTCCAACCTCGTTAAACTCAGACTCTTGCTACTTGGCATTGCCATGGTCTCTCTATCTTTCCGCACTTGCCCTGGAGGCAGGAAGACAGCAAACAGGAAAATCAAACAGAGACATAGATGAGAAGTGAGGAGAACTGGAGAGGACTACTTTTGCATACCAAATTCAAAGTAGCAGTTGTCTGTTTATATACACCCTGTCTCTTCCCACGTTACCCCGGCTGTGGAGGAAGGGTCATAGTTACCAACAGTTTTAAGAAAAAGAAGATTATCTGATTGAATTAAAAAGGCATCAAAACAAAAAAGTCATATTTTGATAGTTTTCCTATTCTATCCTTTTCCCTCTTTTTTCTCCTCCCTCCCCTTCTCTTTCCTTTCCTCCCTCTGTTCTTTCCATTCGCCNTTAGTTTGTAACTCAACAGAGTGGCCCACACCAGAGCACAAATAACAGAATCATATAAATAGAAACACTTGAAACAGAAGTGGACGTGGTAAAAATATATTAATTAGATGCAAGTCATGGCATCTTGGGTATCAAGCTGAATGTTGAAAAGAGGGGGATTCTGTCTTTGGCATGGCTTGCTAATGTGCCATTAGTGTAAACACACAGATTGAATTCCCGTGCTCCNGACGGCCACTTCTGCCACTTTTAACAGCTGTCACTGCTCCTTCCATTGCTGCATGTGTCACCNCTATCCTTACTCTGCCTTTTTTGGTAGAAAGCTGGCTTGGTAAACTGCCAACTCCAGAGACAGTTTCTACAATCACTGATGCCTAGCACTCTGGATATACACACAAGGTCTTCAAGTTCTGTGGAAATCAAACAACTGTGAAAACTGCAGTAAAATAGAGCCTTTATAATGAAATGTTTCAAAACAGAACCAAGGAGGGAGAGGAAGGAAGCAGGGTAAGTGGGGATGGGCTTCCGCACATGCGATGTAACTTTCTCCCTTCCAGCAACGTGTTAATGATAATCAAGACAGGGAGATCATTCCTGCTTTGGTCTTCCTCTATTTGAAATTCTCTTTCTAACCTTTGCTTAAATACTGGAAGTCCTGGTATAATCCCAAGAGGGGTTCGATACTACTGCAGACACAAGGCAATATNATTTGCTCCAATCATGTCCCTATACTCCTAGCATCAGAGAAGTAGTCCANCATGGAAGTGGCCCAAGAACANGAGGACCTCCTGAAACAGATACTTTTAATTTTGCTTCAATATCTCCAGGATGTAGGATTACATAACCTTGTGTCTAAGGAATGCGCCAAAACCACATAATCCTGGACACAAAGTTTCTGTTCTAGTTTGATGATAGCTCCATCTCCTACCATTTTCCCCAAGCCACAAAGACAGCTGCTNTTTTGTTCCTGACTTTGCCTTCCCTTTTTATTTAGAAATATGAAGATGAGATGACCTGTAAACCTCTCTGCATCAAAAATTGATTGATAGTTTGGCTTCCTTTAAAAGCTCAAACTAAAGACTTCTATTTGAAGACTAAAGTCCTGGAATATAAGAAACAATTAATGTGTGTTAAATAAATAAACACGTGAATGAATGCATGCTTTCCCCAANCCCTGTGTTCTCGCCAAACAGTAGTATTTTTCTCAATTGTTTTCTTTATTGTGGTTATTTTTTCATTATAAAAATGAGAGAAAGAAACATAGCAGAAAGAAAAGTGGGCTCACACACTACACTTGTTAATTATATAAAATGGAATACTTTTTTTTTGCTTTTATGTAACTTGTTCTTTACATTTTGTGATATGTATTAAAGAAAATTATCTCAAGGTATATTTTTATAAAATAAAGAACCTGTTACAGGTAGGAGAAACACAATAAAATTTTGTCCCCTCTCTTTAAAATACTCCTCAGTTGTTCCATTCTTGTTAGAGGGGAGTATGGCAAAGACTATTTGCTTGCTCTGTTTGCATCTTTCCTTTCCTTCTGGTAATATGAGTAATAAGAGTCCAAGTTGGTCTGCCTCCCTTGCAGCTATATTGCCAACAAATATAATCCACAGGTCATGCACTGCCTTACAGAAGGTGTCTTCTGAGGAAAGGTGAGTACTTTTCATTCTTCCTCTTTTATGATGTCCAGAAACATAGATTTTATGGTTGTAGCTTCTTCTTCCAGGTTGGCCTTCCACAGGAATGGCAGAGCAAAGATTTGAAGAGTTTGGGTGACAAGTAAGTCTTTATCTAAATAAAAATTTTATGCATGCCTCAACTACCTTTATGTAGACTTCCCTTGCCAGAGAAATAAAGTTTCTATTTGTTTAAACTTTTTATTTGAGTTCTGTCTACAATATGCAGCCAGGGATCAGAATATAATATCAAGTGGACAACATGGGTATTAACCTTTAAACGTTAAATGACTTGTGTGTGTGTGTGTGTGTGTGTGTGTGTATGCTTTTTCAATTTTGAGTCAGTATCTCATTTTTGTAGCCAAAGCTGCCTTTGAACTTTAATCATCCTAATCCTTCCTCCTGAGTGCTGAGATTACAGGCCTAGGATACCACACTCTACTAAATGTTCTTATGTTATTGGGATTCCTTTTATCTTTGTTTCATTAGCTGCGATGATGGTTCACACTTGTAATACCCTATTTTTCATTTGTAGACAGTCTGCATTTTTGTCTAATGCTCCTTTTGGCCTCTTTAACAATTCATCAGTGTTATTTTCACTGGAATCTACTTTTCCAAACTCAGTAACATTATTAATTCACAACAATTTAGAAAATATTGCAGCAGCCTTAAATGGCCTTNGAAGTCCAAGGCTCAGACCAACTTAAATATTAGTACTTATCTATATGATTTTGAACAGGTGCTTTAACCCTTCTACACCTGAGTTTTATCTCAAGAAAATCAAAGTAATAATATTATTGAGTTACTTACTTGTATACAGTGTGAGTCAAGTCATATATGTAAAAAATTTTGTAAATGATAAAGCACAATAAAAATCTTGGTTGTTATAAATACTACAATAATTATTTAACATAAGAGGTGCATTCTAAGTCTCTTTCTCCGTTGTTGATATTGAGCAGAACAATAAGGGAGGTGTCTTGAAAGATTTTAATATGTCGTGATTCCTAATACCTTCTTACTTTTTTGAGGGCAGAATGAATCCTCAATCTGAGACCTCATTGCAAATGTTAGTAAACCTGGACAATGGGCATGCACTATGAATATGGTTTTTGCTTTGNACTTGTTTATGTGCAGATGATAAATATTTAAGTTATTGAATTTGAAACAGTGGATCTGAGGCTCTTTGTGTTGTTGTTTCTTCCCATCTCCCTCCTCCTTACCCNGTGGTATGGATCAGTGCAACCTGAGCACATTGCCCTTGAAGAGCATGACAGGAAGGAAGGTCAGTCAGTCTTTTATAGCTTGCCAGTCATTTGGGATGCAATTGAAAGAGGCTGTAAAAATTAAGATAGCTTATATCTGTTACTTTCTCTTTGTCCAGGTAGACAATCACAGCAAAAATTATTCAAGCTCAATTTTCTCTTCAAAAGCTCTATTGATTATGTCATCATATTTTCTGATGGTTCAAAGATATTACTTTAACTCCTCAAATGAGCTGGAAGCACTCATTGGATTCCTAGAAGGTATATAAAAATTTCATTTACAAAGAAGGTTCTTTGTATAATGTGTTCAAGTAGAAGCAAACTTAAAATTACATGTATTTACTTTCTATAGCAGGAGTTTACTGCATCTGGCATACTGATGTGCCCTTTTAGGATGGCCATATATTAGTTTGTCTGTGAGTTTTGTGTATCTTTGATCTCAGCATAATTATTAATAGTGCCTGCCTCCACTTCCTACAACAATGCATTATAAACTTATGCTATTTTAGAGGCATTTTGTTAAGCTATTTGAGTAAAACAAAAAGCCTTTATAAATTCTAGGCAGGGGCTAATCTTTCATGCACAATATANCTGATGTGGAACCTTTAAAATAATTTCTCTTATAATCATGCATGGTTATGTCCCAGAAACAAGCCGGATTGCCTCACTCACCACCATTATCACCACTTAGGAAAGAAAGGCTCAAAAATATCAGTGCATTTGAACATCTATGCTAGAAGTTGACCAACTTTTTGCCTTTTTTGACCATACAGTTCCCGTCTCAGCTACTCAATTCTGCTGCCACAGCACAAGAGCAGCTTNATAGTATGTAAGCGCGTGAGTGTGACTGTGTTCCAATAAAGCTGCGCTAACTATAACAGGTCTGGTCCATGGGCTGTAGTGTGCTGACCCCTGATCTATTGTAATCTTTTCTCTTGATAACTGAATAAAGGGAATCCATACAGCCCGGATTTCTTTTCAAGTATTAAAAGGAGCAAAAGGCAGACAGTTGGCCTTAGTTAGATGGTAATTAATATCATAGCAAGACACTCCCATTTCTCACCAGCAAAGCTTCCATTTGTCCTGTCATCAACACATCCTGTTCAAGTCTCTGAGTTACAGTCCAAGTTTAGCATAATTAAGAACAGAGTAAGGTAACACAAATGTGCCCTTCAATTGTTATGAAATGGGCCAGCAGCTAGCTTTTATTGTGTAGGTATTTGAAGAATTGTTTGGTGACCAACATCTAATGCAAAGAGGTTTCTAAAAACTTTCTCTTTATTCTGTATCTCTTTATGTTTTCACAGAATTGGGGGGAAGGGGCACAAACCTACTTTGGGGAAATACATCTGAAGTACATAGATAAACAAGTTTGCCTCTATGAAAGAAGAATTGGAGAGAGGCAAGAATTGAAACATGCTAGTAGTTAGAACACCCGAGGTAAGTCCATTGCCCTTTAAATCAAAACAGAAAGGAAGACATGAAGGAAAGCCTTGAATAAAATGAAATGAATGCTGAAACTGTACTCAGAAATACATCAAAGCCCTGAATTGTTCTCTTGCCGTGTTGGGAACTGTGATAATATGGTATGGTGTACAGTGTGTGTGTGTGTGTGTGTGTGTGTGTGTGTGTGTGTGTGTGTGTGGTCTTTGGCTGTGCCTCACAGAGGGCTAGTTTTGATGCATTATGGGAATGTAGCTCAACTGATACAGCGCTTGCCTAACATGCAAAAAGCCCTGGATTCCATTCCCAGTGCCACATAAACTGGGAATGGTGGTACACACCTGTAGTCCTAGCTCTTAGAAGGGGAGGCAGGAGGACCAGGAACTCAAGGCTTGGCTACACAGCAAGATCAAACCAGCCTGGGATAGATGAGATCCTGTTTCAAAAAAGCATTGTGAATGAAAAAGTTAAGGACTAGGTTAGCTGGGAGTGAGAACACCTGAGTTGTTTCCCTCAGTGTCTCTGAGGGGTCTGGTACAGTTGGCTCTTCCTGGGTCTGTCCACTTGGGAGAGACACAGAAAGNGTCTGTAAACAAAGTGTGAGGCACTCCAAATCACCATGCGCGGGCATATTCTTTGCTGGCTGGCCTGGAAGAGGAGTTCCCAGCTGGGTATGAGTGGACCATCTCTCCTGAAGAGGTAGACACTAGCAGCCTGAGGAAAGAGGAAACATGAAAGCAGATCTAGATTTGCCTTGCAATGACAGCTGCATATTAATCTAAAGAATTTCTAAAAAAATCAAAAAGACATTTTTCTGCAGAATGCACCCCTAGAGCCTCAATCGTAGTGCAGGGGAATACACTTGAAACAGGATTGATTTCATCTTAAAGGGCAGAGTCCTTTGAAATGCTACCAACCGTAGTTGTCTTATTTGGTTTTCAATCCTATAACAAAATTGTGCCATATTGTGTCAAATAAGAAGATAATATAACAGCTTTAAACAAATTTTGTAATTATGGGATCAATGAAAAGTGCATTAAAATTGTGTGTATTTGGGAAGTGATGACATGGAATACTAAGTGGCTTTAAGCATTAACCTTTAATTTTCATTCCAGTTTCAAGATCTGAATGGAAAGGGTACGAATTCCTTAATAAAACTTACAGGCTAGGAGATGTCCTAGGCATTTGAGTTTTTCATCTCTTGGAAAACACTGGGCACTGCCTTTGCAGAGAGTAGACCCAGAAAGGGGCAGCCATGGTCTGATTTCTCTCTCATCAGACCCGATGTTCAGGTCTGGTCTTAGGCACTTGGTATACTTGGGTTTCACTAGGACATAGTTTCCAAACCATAAAATCTGATTGCTAGTGAATCGAAGAATTGACAACTGGATCTAATTTGGTTCGATTTTTATAAAACTATTTTTTCCAGTGTTTGATGTCCTTTGAATGAAGAGGCGAACAGATTAGAAGGGGCTTATACAAAAATCAGACAGAGTGAATTTGCATCTCCAACTCCAATAATTAGTGTCTTGGGCAAAGTTTTCCCTTCTGTAGACTGAAGTTGCCTCGTCTAAAAATTAGAGGAAGTTTTTTATTTTATGCGTATGGGTGTTTTGTCTGTCTGTATGTCTGTGCTAGAACAGTCTGTGTGTACGTCTGTGTCAGAACTAGAACCACACCACCATAGTTTTCTTCCCTGTACCGACATGTTTCTGTGGGAGAAGATGGATTTGAGACTTATTTTATTACTTATTCATTTATTTACATGGGGCCTCCCTATGCAGCTCATGCTGATCTCAAATCTTCCTGCTTCAACCTCTGGAATGCTGGGATTGTGGGCATGCACTACTATATCTGAGTTTTTTTCTGTGTACTAAAAAGCTCCATTGGGTGGCTGCAGAGATGGCTCAGCTGTTAAGAGAACCAGCTGTTCTTTCAGAGAACCTAGTTTGATTTCCAGCATCCAAATGGCACAGGACTGCTAACAATTGTCTGTTGCTCCAATCCCAGGATATCCGACGCCCTCTTTTGGCCTCTGTGGGCACTGCATGTGGTGAACAGCTATACATGCAGGCAAAACACTTGTACACATAACAATGAAAGGGGACAAAATTTAAAAGCTTTCCTGCAAGCTAATTGAGTTTAAGAGTGATTCTCTAGAAAGCTGAGCCCTTGCTGCCTCAGGAGTGGAGAGGGGAAACAGAAGAGCTCGTAGCCATATCCTAAAGGTGTGGTTCCCTGCTAGCATCAGCCTCACCTGGACACCTGATAGCCTTATCCCAGAACTGCTGAACCTCTACCTGTTGGATGGAACCAGCAGGCTGTGGTTTAATAGGTCCTCCAGGGGATTCTGATGAGTGTTTGAGAAGCACTATACCATAACTCTAGACCTCCTGTCTTCAAATTACACATGGGAGCTACATAATTACTGTTGGTCCCACCTTTTCAATCATCCATGAAGCCAGCCCTGAATGGGCAGAGGTGGGAAGAACCCTGTGAACACTGTCAAAATGTTTCCATGAAGACTCTTGCTTTAGTTTTCACATTCTCTAAAAACTCGATACAACACACTCTGTCCCTTCCTGACAACAGCATGGAAGCCTTTTAATTAGTCCACCCAGGAGGAAATAGAGATGTGCTCGTTAAGTAATTGCTCTGATTACCAGTAGGCAGGAGTGTGTGCTGTTTCCTGATGCATTTGTTACAAGTGAGCAGTGCTACCAAACTGAAGGCTTCTTAAGAGGGGGTTGACATAAAAGGACTGCGACAAGCCGTGGAGGGAAGTGGGGGGTGGCACGGATGACAGGAACAGTCACTGAGCCAAGCATACACAGAGACACACTTACAACACTCACAAATGCCAGTTCACACTATGAAGACCGATCAATAGCCTGTACTCTAGGGAAATCAGCATTAATATTCCCGAAAGTTTCGGGAAAGTAGCAAAGCATACCACATTCCTCCAAGTTCCAATTACAGGGAGGTACTTGGTTTTGTTTTGTTTTTTAAGGTTATATTTTCCTGAAGGTGACTCAGTCCCCAGATCCAGACCCAAGTTATAGAAATATAAACAGTCTATCACATGCCATTTACAGGAAGGCCCCAGGCTTGAACNGTCTGATTTTAGCATACACTTATCTCTGGCAATGAGTCTAAGTAACGGCACCACAAACCCTCGAAGCTGAAAGAAAGTAGACTCCATCACACCCTCCACCTATCTCCCCAATTAAATGGCCTCTCTTATAGTCCTGTCCTCCTACCACTCAGTACCCTCCATCCTAAGTCACAGGAATTGGATCAAGCCCCTGCTGGGTGGGCCCTGTTGGAACCACAGAGGAAAGGGCTCCGGATACAAGCTTAACACCTAATCAAAGAGGAAGAAAAGGCTCCAAATAAGTGACTACACTTTCTGCTCTTTAAATGCCCCCAAAATGAGAATTCAATTAGTTTAGTTCAATCAAGTTGCCTTGGATTAAGTATTTACCACTGTGTAATAAGCACAACCTCTCCAGCGATAGCCTCTGCAGTAGATACAAACTGTGAAGAGCCAAGGAAAGAATGAAGGGTCTAAGTGACATGGGGGCAATGGACGGACAAACGTCATTGCNACATGGACTTAAAATTGACACGGAGTTGTTTCTTCCTCATTGTTGGCTTTCTAAGTAGACCTTCTCTGCCTTTACCTAAGGTTTGGGGAGACATTGTTTAAACCAAAATGTCTAGCAGAGATCTCGGGTACCTTGGGCAGTTCCTTGTAGTTTGGTATCTGTCCATTCAGTCAGGTGGATAGAATACTATTGAACTCACTGCTGGACTCAGGCAACATTTATCTTCATTTTGTTTTATTATTGAGACAGGGGCTCACGTAATTCAGGGTGGCATCAAATTAAATTGCTTTGTAGATGAGGACAGCCTGCCTCTGTCTCTGCCTCTGTCCCTACCCTTGCCACTGCCTCGGAAGTACTGAGATTAGAGGTATGCACCACCACACCCAGTCTGAGGTACTAGGATGGAACCTAGGACTTACTCTTTCTAAGAAAGTCCTCTGGCAACTAACTTACAGACACAGCTATTAGCTAACATTTGTTACAGGGGTTCCTTTTCTACTTTTAATCAAAGAAGCTAATGGTCCCTGCTTTCCATGGTGTATGTGTGTGGCNGCGGGGGGAGGGGGTTGTGGGTGAGCACATGTGCATGCACACGTTGCTGAGGACTGAACCCAGGACCTCATACATGCTGGGGCTTTACTACTGAATCCTACCCCATATTCTTTCTTGGACTATTAGGCAAATAGACTAGGGCAGGAACCAGGCTTCTTGGCAGCTGGGGGCTTGATTTCTCTGCTGGCTGTCACTTTGAGAGCTTCAAGTACATGTCTGCCTCTTGGTGGCTTGACAGTCACTGGGCTGGATCTGTCCAAGCAGGGTTTGTTCCAGGAGAACCTGGAGAGAACTCCCTGGGCTGGGGAACAGCTTAGTTCTGACAGGTGGAGCATTCTGGAGGGATTTCCCCTCACGAGGGGCCCTGGCATTGTATTGTGGCCATTCTGAAATTCTCATAAATAGAATAAAGAGCAGCCCTCGATTTAATCTGCTGCTCCAGCCCCCGCGAGGACACAGCTGGCGAGGGTGTACTGCTCAGTCTATTCACAACCAGTCCCTTCTCTCCAGCCTTGCAATAATTTTGTTGTCTTTGTTATTTTATATCCTGCGGTGACTTCCCTGAGTGCAGTGAGTGATTAATTTAGCTGGTGTCACAGGCTACAACATGTTGATATAAAGGGAAAAAGAGAGAGAGAGAGAGAGAGGGTGGAAGGGTGGGAAGCTGCTGGGACAAACATGTACAGAACGCAAGCTCCAGCCCTCGCACAAAGCGCCCCATTGGCCAAAGTGACCCCGTGACATTGTTTTTGTGAACACGAGTATGAACCTCTGAATGGTTGAGTTCCGAAATTCAAAGGCTGACACTCTCCCAGGGCTTTCTCACTTCCCCCACTGCCTCTGAAGCATCAATAGCTTCAGGAAATAATGAAAAACAAATCAGAAATAAAATCAGCGCTTGAAACCCACGATTCTTTATGTAAAGGGCTTCTACCGTTCAAATGCTGGTTTACAATGGAGAGATGTAGGATCTTGTGTGAAAACAAACTCCAGGTCTTTCTTGTTCCAAGCTCCAGGACAACCTTTATTCTTCTTGGCCCAAGGACCTGACAATGGGCTCGTGTGACTACGGATTGGGAATGCATCCAACTGCTCCCCGATCCTGGATGGAAGCTTGTCCATGCTTATGATTGTCTTTATTGGTGAGGAATTCGATCCAATGGACAGTTCTGCATGGACTCCATATAAGGAAGTTATCACCTCGGAAGGGGCTTACTTCTTCAATGGCCAAGTTGGTAATGAACAGGCCTGTGACACAAAAGCCATTCTAACAGCTTTCAACCTTAACCCACCGTTCTGCAATCTTGCTTTTAAAGATGAACTTCTCACACTAATTCAGATTTGGGAAATAGTACTCTAACGTAATTGTTAGGGCCAGGAATGGTCTAGCTCTGCTGGTAGAGTGCTTCCCCAGCATGGATGTGGTCCTGGGTTTGAGCCTCAGTACCACATAAAATGAGGCATGGGGGTGCACACCTCTAATCATAGCATTTTGGAGGCAGGGGAGAAAGGATTAGGAACTCAAGGCCATCTTCGGGCTGGCTATCTAGGGAGTTTGAGACCTGTCTGGGCTAGAGAGAGAGAGAGAGAGAGAGAGAGAGAGAGAGGGTGGAAGGGTGGGAAATGACATGATTTTAAAAGAAATAGCTGTAACAATTTTAATTTAAAAGTGATATTGCTTCATTAAAGAAAAATTGTAAATGTTTACCCAAATCACACTATGCAGAGATTACCATTGCTAACACATCGGGGTTAGTTTTCTTTAGCCATGCATGGTAATTTCTATGCTTTATTCTAGGAACATAATGTTAGGTAGCTTGTTCGTAACCACCGTGTCTCTCCACTTGAAAATATTAGTTCATGGCACTCAGTTTTTAGCACCTTTTAAAAAGATTTATATGTGTGTGTGTGTGTGTGTGTGTGTGTGTGTGTGTGTGTGTGAGAGAGAGAGAGAGAGAGAGAGAGAGAGAGAGAGAGAGAACACGTGTCACCTTATTTTGAGGCAGAGTCTCTGATTATGCCCGCAAATGCATTATATACAAGCTTCCAGCTGATTCTCCTGTTTGTGCCTGAGCTGAGATTACAGACTCAAGATATGGCATCTGGCATTTCTCTCCTTTTTTCTGCTAAAGTTTTTCATACAATTTGATCATGTTTTTTGCCCTCCTCTAATTCCTTCTCTACTTCCCTACTTACCCAACTTCATGTTCCCTCCCTCTAAAACAAAAACAAAACAAAAAAATTACCAAGCAAATAAAAAGAATAAGACAAAAAAAAATGCCCAAACAAAATGAAACAAAAAGCACCCCCCAAAACTATCCAAAAGCAAGCAAGAAACCAAGAACCCAAATAATAATTTAAAAAAATAGTACACCCTCTGAGGAGGGTGAACTAATTCATACTCCTGTCTACTATGAATGAGCATGAACCTCATACTTTTCTTTTAATCTTCTCAATCTTAAAATTAAAAAGTGGCAAGTAATTGTTGGATGAAGTCTTTTATTATAGTGAAATTGAGTCTTTTGTGTATTTAAAAACCTTTTAATCATCTTTTATAACAAAAATTTCATGTTCCTGACCATTTGGAATTAAGAGAACTCTTTCTGTTGAGAAAATTGCTCATTTTCCAGTACCATGTGTTTTAAAAGTTCCTCTGGTTGATCATTTGTTTGTTTGTTTTGTTGTTATTCATTTACTGTATTTATTATGTTTGCTATACAAAAATTTAATACTTATTAAAATTTATTCATCTTTAGCTTGATGACTTTAAGTTTTGTTTCTCATACATTGCTTCTGTGTTTCTTTGCTTTCAGTTTTTCATGTTCAACTCATTGATTCATCCAGAACCTTCCTTATTGTTAGGAAAAAATTGAGTAATTACAGTTTTCCTATTTTTTTCTAAAGCTCTATCTAGTTTTCTTGGCCTCATTTATTGCAAGTTCCGTTTTCCAATTTAGCTAATGACTTCATCATATATGATACAGCTCCACAAGGGTAGGTCTATTTCTGGACCCTCAATTCTGCTCTGTTGGTCTAATCTCCTAGGGCATGCTGATAGCGCACAGTTCTAGCTAAATGGCTTTGGAATATATTTTGCTATGGTAGGGCCATTTTCCCTCTATGGTCTCTTTACTTGTCCTGAGAAGTTCCAATATAAGATGAGCAATGCATAAAAGAATAGAATAAACCCAGTGAGATCTTCATTGAGGTTACATCAAATTTATAGCTTACTTTGGGGATAAAGTTCATTTTTACATTATCAAGTCTTTCTGCCCTTTATGAGTAAAATTTAGAAGCTTCTTGATGTGCTTCCTGCAAATTTCCTTTAATATAAGATATACAATATTTTTTGTATTTATTGTCAGTGGGATCATTTTAGCCCTGGCTATTTCTTCCAGGTTTTGTTATTTAAAACAAATTGAAATGAATAGTTTTGTTGTGTGACCTCAGTTCTATTGTTCTTATTTCTGTAGAAGAGTCACATACACAATGATCATAAACAGAGCCTTGTATATGATCTACTCCAAACCCCAAGTGGGTATAAAGCAATGAAGAAATGATAGGAAACACTTACCATGTAGAATGTTAAAATACAGATAATGGACAATCAATTTAATCTTCAGGTAATTGTGCAGTTAGAGAGGATTTTATAATTTAAAATAAAGGCCGAGGACAGTGTCATTCTTAGCTGAGGACAACAANTTAATGCGAATCAATGCTGGTGACCAATGCACTATGAATATTCTGTCACCAATTCCTGCCTTCTCTTCCTTTGCTTCCTGTCTGTGTCAGAAAGGTTTTCTCTTAATGCATTCAAAAGAGCTATTTTGGGACTCGAGTCACCTTTCTCTCCTTGTGTCTCTTCAACAGACACAATCCATCAACCTCCTATCATATGCAAAAGAAAAAAAATTCACTCTCTAAGATAGCGGGTAGTCACTCGATTCTGGGTGTTATCATCAGAACTGAGCCCAGGTTCTCTGGTGTCTTTGATATAAATTATCAGCCACCCCAGATGTCCACAACTGGTAGCCTGACCAACTTAGTTTGAACACTTTTTTTTCTGATGTGTTCTAATTGCATTTTGAAAATATGGACAAAAAAAGCTTGCAGAAGGAGCAATGGGAGCTAATGTATGATGACTACATCATAAAAAAAGCAAAATGCTCTGAGCTCGATGTATGCTGTGGTATCTGTCAATAGCTGCGGCAATCAGTCAGTGCTGACTCGGCTTGACATCAGAAACAACCCTAACCCCTCATGATAGGGAGTGCAGAAAAGCCTTCATATGATTACGAACCTGGGTTGGTTGTGACCAGCTGTAAAGACAGATCCTAAGAAAAATCATCCTGTGTGATAATGACCCTTTATGAAACAAAAGTCTGACCTTTAGCCAAGGGTTAGATTCTCTTTCTTCAAGGATATAACTGACTCANTATAATTCATAACAGTTCTGTGCCTAATGCACAGGAGAACTGAAAAAAGCCTGGAAGAAAACCATAATGTCCTCTGAATTGCAGGCTCAAAGAACCAACTGCCAACTCCATAGCTCCACTAACATTTTTTATAACTGCTTTTTTAAGTTTTGAAATTATAGCATAATTACATCATTCCCCCTTCCTTTCCCCCACTTGCAAGCTTTCCCATGCATAACCCCTTGTTCTATCTCAAAATCACTGCCCCTCTTTTTCATTGAAAATGTGTGTATATGTATATATGTATATATACATGTATATATATGTATACATCCCTAAACATGTAAATACAATCTGCTCAGTCCATGTAATGTTACCTGTATGTATATGATCTCAAGGCTGACCACTTGGTATTGGATGACCCACTAAAGGGCTCTTCCCTGGGGAAGATCATTCTTCCCACTCTCAGCATTCCCCAGTTGCCTGCAGTTTTTTGTCTAGTGTTGAGGCCCTGCAAGCTTTTCATGTTAGCATGCCCATTAGTGTCATCATTGCTTAGGTCTTATTTATGAACCCATGTTGGTGAGATTACATGGGTGTAGCCTCTCTAACATGTTTAAGAGACATAACCACAACTTTATTAAGCCAGCTTAGTTCTTAACTATATTCTGTTAATTCTCTTATCCACAAGTAAGTGTAGTGCTCACTCNTCATCAATGAAGCTTTGCTTTGCCACAGAGACCATTACAGAAAACCACAACAAGTCAAAAGGAAGAGAACAAGAGACTGCATGATGCCCAGTCCCAGCTGATACATCTACAGCNTATTCTTGTACCTGAGGCTCAGGGATCACCACAGAAAGATCGTAAGAGCAAGGAGCTTGCTCTGAGATTGTTTCCACTAACTTTAATAGACTTAAGTTATCTCTTTTTCCACAAAACCTAATCATCTCATAAGCTCTTTGTCCAGGAAACCTTTCTGCTTCATGCTTCTGTTCTCTGAAAGGACCAGAGTCGGCACAGGACACACCAAAGCCAAGTTCTCAGGACAAAGGAGATTTATTTGCCCCAGAGGGGCACATGCACGGGATAGGAGACAAAGGAAAGGGAAGAAGAGGGGCAAGGGAGAGAGGGAAGGGATAAAGGGCTGCCACTACATAAAGTGGAGGCAGACGTGACCCATAGACAAATGGCAGTTTATAAAGGGGTAAGGGGAAACCCTGTGTTAGGATGAGTTGGTTTGTTTTTCATTGGGCATGTTGGACTTCAATAGGTTGATAGCTGAAGCTTGGTAGTCAGTCTCAGGAGGAAGAAGTGGCCAAATAAGGGACCAGACCTTGATAGCTAGCTTTAAGGATGTAAACTAAGAGTTTNGTAAGAACGAGGGAATGGGGAGGGCAAGGCCTGCCAAAGTCCTTCAATATCTGTTCCATCAACCAACCAGGGCAGCCTATTCTTAGACTCTTTCCCTCCTCTTCAGACTCTTTTAAAAGAAAGCTCCACCATTCCTCAAGTCACAGGGGGTTGGGAGCTTGTTAAGAACTAAAGCCTACCAGTCATTCTTTTACTTAGAACTTCCCAGCTAGTCCTGCTCTGGAGTTAGTGTGAAAATTGCAACTTCTCCCGGCCAGTTCTTCTTCTACTTTTCTCTTCAAGTTTCACCTCCAACGTTTTTTCACATTTTACTCACTTATTGTCCTATTGAGTAGAAGTTCCTAGAGGGAACAATCAAGGGTTTCTNTCTAACTGTTCATTTGCCCCCGGAACAGGACTTGATGTGTAGTTAAGTGTTACATTTGCTGAGTAAGTAAATCCGGGAATGTATGGATGTTTAAGGCCAAGACATAATAACAAGAAAGGATGTTGTAACATGCATTTATTTAATGACCAGAGGGATCAATAATAAAAACATTTATCAGTATCATATCCTTTGTAAAACAATTTCATTAATTTCCAAATTTCCCATGAAGTTTCCTTTGTCAGCGACTACCTCCTTCAAGTTGTTTTATTTTCCCTTTAAGACCCTTAAAGCCAAGGCCAGGGAGGCCTGTTTGATTCTCATATTGAAGTGAAATCTACACAGATTTTGTAATCATGATGTCATTGATAATGATATCTTTTTTCTTTTTTTTCAGTAGGATAAGGGGCTGGAGAAGCTCCCATTGAGCCAGGTTAACTATGTGCATAATGCTGATAATCATAAAAGCAAAACCCAAAGTGTTGCAGATTAATCTGGTCCTACTGAAGTCAGCCTAAAGATTTTAGCATGATTGAAAGCACTTAGTGACGATGACAGGAGTATTAAATCTAATAGAAAAGAGATTAGAGTGATCTAACCTACATGTTTGCTACGGGGTGCATTATAGTGACTGGAGTGTATAATGGTGTATCTCACAGGCCTCTTAGGGTCTTGGATGCAGTCTGATCATCTGGGTCATATAGAACTTAACCTCTTGCTCTGTCCATTGATGTCAGTCATCTGTTTTCTAAGGACACACCTAAAAGTGAATTTTTATGAAACAAAATTTATAGCCATCATTCATACCACTGTCATGGATCTGCCACCAATGAAGATTTTGTTTTGTATTGACCTTCAGTTGTTATTTAATTGTCTAATTGAGCTCTTAAAGATTAGAAAACTGTCAATTCACATACAGAACCAAGACTTTTTTTAAAAGTAGGTGATTTTAATATTTGAAACAGTAAACTATAGCTGTGTTATGAAAAATACACTTTATTATAAAACCAGTGGATAAGGTCAGTGGTAGAGGTAAACATATAGATAGGAACCCCACATTAAATGCTATAAAACTAATTTTACATACATTCCATGAATTGGAGATGTGAGTGTGACTTAGAACACTCCTGCATAGAATAAAAGTGGATTGTGAAGGCTTTCCCTATCTATAAGGCTTCCTATGTCAATTCCTGGGTAGAAACTTGGCAACGCTTTAGAACTGAGCAAGGTCCATGCGGTGAGCTATGGAGAACTGCACACTCACACTGTGATGCGAATCTGTGACGCTGAACAATGCAGACTCATGCTCCATCCTCGCGGAGGAACAATGAAATTTCCAGTTTCATTGGTCACTTGGTCATTGGGTGACTTTCGGAAAGTGGCATCCAAAGGGAGATAGATACTAATCCCTTTCTTGGATGTGTGTGGGAGATGTGGGGAGGAAATATATATATATATATATATATATATAGATAGATAGATAGATAGATAGATAGATAGATAGATAGATATTGAGAATAGCATTTTCCTTCAGAGTGTAGGAGATGAGGGGAAGTGTTATGCTCAGTTTTGTTTCTGTCTTTATTCCTAACTTCTTTTCAAAGCGGTTGTATTAAAAAGGGAATGTGAATAACGTATCTCCTCCCAGGTAGGAGCTTCACCACACAGGCAAAATCAATGAGTTCTGTTATTTGCAGAGCCATCTCTCATATTTCTCATTCCAGGACTGTCAGCAAATGCTCTCAGGCCCTCCAGACCTGCTCATTGCAGTAGGACCTCACTCTTTGTCTCTAGTAGCGGGATAGTATAAGTATCCAGACTTATAATCTAGAATGGTTTTTCCTTCTGCCAAATTGTGAAATTAATTTAATGTGCTACAAGTAGTATTTTCAGTGGACTACAGTATAAAATACTTCATGGTGTCATATGCAATGAAGATAGGTATTGCTTATAAGTTTCAGGCATGTGAGTATCTATTGGATACTGATATAAAATTATTTATTGTAAATAAATCTAAAAGGATCAAAAGCTAGTTATTAAGTTGCATTTATTCACTAATACCCGCATTTCCTCTTCCTTTTAGTCATCTGAACAATACCACTTTAAATTAACTACAAATAACAATTACAGTTATATGTCACCATAGGACAGAGATCTGGCCAAAGAACTGTAAACAGAAGAGCAAATGTATTCTTTCCAGACTCTGCCCATAAAAACTTCATCAGTGTGATCATCGCTTCTTGCCACCTACAGCAGCAGATCTGAGAGGACTTGCAGGAAGGTGAAGACACAAGGCAGCAGGCAGAACACTTCTTGCTCTCCAGCCCACACTGACCATTAAGTTGTAGTTCTTTTGTTTTTGAGACAGGGTCTCACTGTGTAGCCTTGGCTCTCCTGGAACTCAATATGTAAATCAGATAGCCTCAAACTCACAGACATTGCCTCCCTCTACCTTCTAAATGGTGGGATTAGGGGCGTGCGCCACCATGCCTGAACATACTGANCTCTGAGAGGGTGAAAATGAACCTCACATACTGAGGCTCTGATATGGGAGTTTATAACAAAACACCTCAGTTTCCTTTCTCTCTTANGGGGCTGATGAATTCTGTAATGAGGTATCTGGTTTGCTGCCTCTGGTCATATGAAGCTCCTTTAACATAAAACACCCAACAAACACTAAGTTCCATGTACATAGACTGCTTATGAGACTCAGTTTTTCTCACTGGCTAGCTGTGTGTCTATGTTCTAACTGTGATTTAACCCTCTATTTGGGCTTTGGCTTTCTACACNACAGTTGGCTTTCTATGGATACTTCACCTGTTTGGGTATGATCTGTAAACTATTTTAGCCTCAGGTTGCAACTATGTCTACTAAACTTCTTTCTGATAAAAATGTTAATATATATACGGAGAACAATCTCATTATAATAAAAGAATTTAAATGGTTAAAGAACAATAATAAGTTATACAGTAAGCATTCACTCTGACTCCAATGANTATTCTAGATGTCTTATATATCATCCCTAAATTCCATAAGAATACAATAAATGCATTATTACACTCAATAAGAGGTAGGGAGACAGACTTGGAGATATTAGGGGATCTGCCCTAGATCANACAATTAAGACTTGCCATGCCGGGATTTAAGCTCACATTTGTCTCATGACCAATCCTACACTTTACACCATGTGCCTTGCTGGCAGCAAAAAGAACAAGTATCTGATGATGATCANAAGAATGAATGTTCAATGGTGAGAAGTTCANATTTCTGTCAGCTGAAGTGGCTTCACCAGAGCAACTTGTAGCAGTCTCGCTGTGCACGGAGCCACTGTGGTTAGTGAGAAATAAGAACCGAACTGAACAGCATGTGCAAGGGATTCCCAACTTTGAAACTAAGTGAAGCATCTGGTCATGGTCATATTCTCCAAAGCAGGGTTAGGGAGCTTGAGACTGACAAGAAAGCATGAGAGCTGAGAGGTTTCATCCAGTAGAAATGGAAATAGCCAGATTGTATTTTCAGACATAAAATCTAGACCCATGGTCCTGGAGAGAGGGAGTTTCTCTGGACAAACCAGTGACAAGTAGGAAGGAAATAGGAAATATTGACTTTCTTTTAAGATAATAACTTAAGATAAGACAANTTAAGCTTCTTTGGCAGCTACTAACTAGGCTAATGACCATGTTTTTATGCCTTCCTTATGTCATGCTTGACACAGTACATATGACATGCTTAGGGGAATGACAAAAGTCCACAGCACACAGCATTGAGAGTAGAACCCTTACACAGCCCTGTACTGTATTGTTTTACCACCCATTTATTTACATGATCCTNCTTGAGTGGATTTATTTGTTATTCTTCCAATTTTAACAAAATTAATCTTTAAAAAAAATTACCCTGTGGTATAACATACTCCTACAAAGAACCTGAAGTCAGAAGAAAGAATCATGTGTCAAGCAGAAGTGGACAGTAAGAAATGCTTCTTGCTCACCAGGCCACNCGGGTCCCACTTATGGTCCTTCGTATTATTTCAATCTTCCTATACCNTGAAGTCAAACTATGAGGTTTTATTTCAATGTAACAGAAATCACTAATATGCACTTGTCTACTGCCATCAATGATGGAACTCAAGCAGAGTGCCTGCTACACTTTGGTTTGCCACTAATTACTACATGGGAAGAGTTCATAAAATGCATAATGGGTGCATCTCAGTGTCATTGGTTTTGTTTTTTTCCCCTGGTAATATTTGTCTTTAAATTGTAAAGGCACAGTCCATTTCCTCTTAGGGCACTTTCTATAATCTTGAAGGCAAGAGCAGGTACCTGATGGCTGCATTTGTGTCATCCAGGGGNACTGACTGGCCCTCAGAAGTCACACCTCTCAGTCTCACTACCAGAAGCTCTTGAGCAACACTCACACAACCCTAATTGACTGCATAAACATAGACAAAATGAATTTCAGCTGCCTGGGACTCTCGCTTTTCATCAGACCCTTGCTGTTCTTCAGCCAGTGTGGTTGGAATGGTTTAGTCTGAATCTGGATTCAGAAGCTTCATTCACACTGCTCTAAGCAAAATTTAATCAAAATATTTACCTCAATAATTTGGCTCAACACTTCCCTCAAATTAACTAAGGCACAGTGTTCAGCCAGGTTGCTGTAGAACGCCCTGGAGCAGGGCAGAGCTGTGAAGAAAGGGTGCAGTTGGGAGGGAGAAGCTACATGCAGAGGAGANGCAGTCAAAAGTGTATACAACATTTATTAGCTAAAGTACCACGAAAAGCATTCTAATCAGTTGGTTTCCTCTCATTAAATGTTAATTAGTTCACATAAGCTTCCTGCATAGGAAAGTATCAGGTACTTAGCACCATTAGGAAAGAGACGAGTCACAT
Source organism: Neotoma lepida (assembly GCA_001675575.1). Taxonomy (NCBI): domain Eukaryota; kingdom Metazoa; phylum Chordata; class Mammalia; order Rodentia; family Cricetidae; genus Neotoma; species Neotoma lepida. The sequence continues at coordinate 54,954 of LZPO01117207.1, forward strand.
GGGGAGTCTTGGAAAACAACAGAACAGAGCAAGGACATTTTCACATGCCTGGGTGACATTTCTGTTTGAAGGCATCCGTGAGCTCCTTGAGGGGGACCCAGAAGATCTGCCAAAAACAAATACAGACTCCAGATTGTCATCTGAGT
>LZPO01117207.1:60309-73019 GCA_001675575.1 Neotoma lepida
ACCCTCATACAGATACACACTACATGCACATAAATAAAGACAATCAAAATAAACCTTAAAAAACAGAAACCAGGTATACATAGAGAATCTTTTTTAAAATGTGGGGTTCTAGTACTACAGAGCCAATTTCCAAGATTTGAACCTTAGGAATGTCATTTCCTCCTCCCAGCTCCACAATCCTTCACCCACTCTGATAGTGTAATTCGAGGATCGTGCAGACACCTTTGGTTTAGCTCCTTGACAGATACGTGGATGACCTTCCCAGCATTCATCATCTCCTTGAATACCTGTGTAAATGAACTCACTGGCTCATACAGCAGCCATTGCCACCATGAGTCAGCCATGAGAAAGGGTTTCTCCTGTAAAGAACTGATATCCACCTTCTTGTTATGTCCTTTTATTAATCCAGATTCTTTCATCTGAAAATATACAGATAAAACCTAAACACTTCACAAACCATATGTATCTAAGTATTTAAGAACTGCTTCTAAATTCTCTTCCCCTGGGGTAGCTCACTCTTCCTCAAGTCCTTTATTATGCATTTCATGCTAATAACTTCTAAGATGTTCATTTTAGCTCTTTATTGTCTTTTGAGAGCTCACTGGCTTGCTGAGTATCTCCATTCTCCATGTAGATACTCCGATACTCACATTTTTAAAAGCACATCTCTAAAATACTCATCTAAAAGCACACAGCNATAGTCCCTCAAACCTTGTCTTTCTTCAATTTTCCCCACTCAGTAAATTAATCTCCTTCCCAATGTCAAGGCTAAGACCCTAAGCTGTCAAGGTTTCATTCCTGATCTAGTCCTTAATTCCTGTGCCAAGTGATTACATAAGGCAACTTACATAATTAGTTTCTTAAGAGACATCTTTCATATCATATCCCCAGTGTCTAAATATAGTAAATACTCAGTAGGCATCTGCTGAATTAATATTAAATTAATCATTAGTGCCATTAAATATGTTTCAAATCTCTTGCTGAAACCAGATGTGCTATGAACTCTGCCTTCTCTTGATCACATGAGACCAGAGACGCTCTCATACCAGGAAATGCGGTAAGACTAGTGCTAGTTATTTTTCATATGCTATTGATGAACCCCAGTGATCATATCTTTCCACATCCTTGCTCAAATATCATCTTTCATTATCACATAGATTCATAGATTGTTAGAACATAAAAGCACCATGGAGTTCATATGATAATCCCCTAGTCAATAGATATATGAAACCTAGGATACAGATATTGGTTTTCATCAAGGGACATACCAAATCAGTGTGGGAGCCCTCCAGTTCCTTCCCTTAAAATCAGAAGGCATCCGCTCCTTCCAAACATTAATTTTCTGGACACCTATTGCCATTCACAATTTCTCCAGCCCACTTCTAAGTCTATTATCTAAAACATGCATTACCCAGTGACCGACATTTTATTTTTAGCACTTGAAAAAAATCTCATTATATTTTATCAGAAACATCAGCCTTCAAATACCTTAAACCAAGGCAAGATTTAGCCATCTCTATTATTTTATGTATTTTCATGAATAAAAGACACAAGTTAAAAATACTGATGAATATTAAAACCAAGTTACCCTTCTATACCAACAGGTATGCATCTTCTTTCTTACTCTTCTTGCTTGGAACAAGGTTTTAAGATTCACCTTTGTTATGCATAGCATTTTTACAACTATCATCTCTGTGCTGTCTATCCAACACAAGAGCTACTAGCCACATGTGCTTCTAATACACTGGTAATATTGCTAGTCCAAACTAAGATGGGCTATGAGCTTAAAATACACAGCCAAATTTGAAGACATAATAAAGTACCTTATTAACAAGTCCACACTGGTTATATTTTGAAATGGTATTTTTAATAGATTAGGTTAACTAAAATATATTGTTACAGTTAAGTTTCTTGCTTCTTTTTATTTGTTATTCTGACTACTACTACAAAATTTGAAATTGTATATGGGAATCCCAGCATTTATAGCAGACAATGTTTCCATAGGCCCTAGTCATCAGAATCATTATCTCAGTTTTACATTTCTTTATTTTCTAAATTTTTTAGTAATATGTTAGCTTATATGGTGTGGCACTATTGGGAGGTGTGGCCTTGTTGAAGTAGATGTGGTCTTGTTGAAGGAAGTATGCCACTTTGGGGGCAGGCTTCAAGGTCTCTTTTGCTTAAGCTATGCTCAGTAACACAGTCCACCTCCTGTTGCCTTCTGATTAAAATGTAGCCAGCACCATGTCTGCCTGCATGCTGCCATGCTCCTTGCCATGATGATGATGGACTGAACATCTGAACTGTAAGCTGCCATCTCAATTAAATATTTTCCTATTTAAGAGTTGATGTGGTCAAGGTGTCTCTTCACCACAATAGAAACCCTAACTAAGACAATGTTCTTTCATGTTTGTACAAGTTCTATGAAGGCTCAATTCAGCCTGAAGTTTGCACTGACACTATACTGAGCTTTCTACACCCCTCCCACCTACTTTTTTAGTAGTGTTGTTTCTGGAGTCTTTAGGGCCAGAGCCTCAACCTTGATGGCCCTAATAAGCCAGGTTTCATTACTTTCCAAAAAACAAACAAAAAGGACCAGTTAAACAAACAGGTAATAATAAGAAGCAGAAGATTTGTTCAACGTAACCACATTAGAAACAGGGACAAAGAGACCCAGTGACCTCTCTGAGTCTGTCTTTGAGTCTTGGTGTGAGCTTTAGTTTTAAGGAGAGGGCCAGAGGTATGCAGGGCTAAGCACAATCCTAGCTAAGGTATGTTGTGATCCCAGTTATCATTGATCCATCACTGTCTAGGCTCCAGTTTTCTCATGCAAGGTCATCTGACATGTGACACAACCATGTGCAATCTCTTTCTTTCTGGGAGACAAATCCCTCCTCTGGGTGGCACCAAGTTCCAGCCTTCTCCTTTTATCATGAGATTCCGGGGGAAATTCCAATTTCAGGGGAATTGTTTTAGGAGTCTGTTAACCAAAGGGAGGGATACAAGGGTCTCTTTAAAATATCATCATTCCTGGCAGGCTGGTTACAGTATCTCTGGGCTTGGGGTTTGTCAGAAATGTGGGAGTTCTCAAGTACCTGGAGTTGACAGTGAAACACCATTAGTAACAGTAATGCTGCTAATGATGATGGTGGCTTATTGAAGAGCTACTATGAGCCAGGCATTGTGATAATACTTTACATACACTGCTGTAATGTTCATAATAATCAAACAAAATAAATGTTAGAATGTCCATTTTGCAGGTNAAAAAAAAAATGTTCAACACTAATTTGGTAGANGCTAGCTAGCTCTTCCCCAGTGTGCTTCTCTTCTCTGCTCACAGCAAGGCTGCTTTCCCCAAGTTATGAAAACATAAGTATCTTCAGATACTGCCAAATAGAATCTGCAAGACAAAATTACCACCTGTTACTGTAGCTAGAAAATACTGGCACTGAATGGCAATGGCCTAGCCTTATCACTTTGGTTCAGTTTACTAGATGAAAGTTTTGACAACCTGTGTCAGGTATACCTATGGGCAAATAAAAGCTCCTGTACTGTGCCCTGGTTGTAATCTGTCCTCTTTGTCTCTGTTGCAGCTTTGGGCACTATGTGGAATTACCCCTTCCACTTGACTTCTTTGGCTCATGCATCTATACAAATAATACTTCTTGCCTCACACCACTGTTGCTTCACTTTGCCTAAACAGTCTTCAGGATAAGACTGGGCCAAACTCAAAATCATGAGTGACTAATGCATGTGTGGATGAGTGGTAGCTCCATCTTAGGGTTGAGAGTCAGGCAAGAAGCATTTTTGTAGACAAAAAAAAATGAATTTCAGAAGAAAACAAATGCAAGGAGACCTTTTTTTTTAATTTAAGATTTTTTTTCATTTTGCATACCAACCACATACCCCTTCTCTTTCCTCCTCACACTCTCCCCCAGCNTTTCCCCACTCACCCATCCCCTCCATCCCCTTCTCTGAAAGGGTAATGCTTCCCATGGGGAGTCAGCAAAGCCTGGTACATTCAGTTGAGGCATGACCAAGCCCCTCCCCACTGCATCAAGGTTGAGCAAGACGTCCCATCACAGACAATGGGTTCCAAAAAGCAAGCTCATGCACCAGCGATAGATCCTGATTCTACTGCTAGGGGCCCCACAAACACATCAAGCTACACAACTGTCTCCAGTATGCAGAGTGCTTAGTCCAGTCCCATGTAGGCTCCACAGATGTCTGTCTATAGTTCCTGAGTTCCCATGAGCTTGGTTCAGTTGTCTCTGTAGATTTCCCCATCATGATCTTGACCCCTCTTGCTCATATAATCCCTCTTCCCTCTCTGACTGGACTCCAGGAGCTCAGCCTGGTGCTTGGCTGTGGATCTCTGCATCTGCTTCCATCAGTCACTAGGTGAAGGTTCTATGATGACAATAAGGGTATTCACCAATCTGATTACTGGGGTAGGCCAGTTCAGGCACCCTCTCCACTATTGCTAGTAGTCTAAGCTGGGGTCATCATTGTGGATTCCCAGGAGTTTCCTTAGCACCAGGTTTTTCCCTAATCCCATAATGTCTCCCTTTATCAAGGTATCTCTTTCATTGCTCTCCTATTCCGTCCCTCCCCCACCTCGACCATCCCGTTCCCTCATGTTCTCATCCTCCATCCCCTCCCCTCTCTTGCCCTCTTTGCNCCCAGTTTACTCAGGAGATCTCATCTATTTCCCCTTCCCAGGGCAGTCCATGCATCCCACTTAGAGTCCTCTTTGTTAGCTTGCTTCTGTGGAGCTGTGGGTTATAGTCTGGTTATTCTTTGATTTACATCTAGTATCCACTTATGAGTGAGTACATACCATGTTTGTCTTTCTGAGTCTGGATTACCTCACTCAGGATGATATTTTCTAGTTCCATCCATTTGCCTGCAAATTTCATGATGTCATTGTTTTTTACAGCTGAGTAATACTACATTGTGTATATGTACCACATTTCTTTATCCATTCTTTGGTTGAGGGGNATCTAAATTGTTTCCACGTTCTGGCTATTATGAACAATGCTGCTATGAACATAGTTGAGCAAGTGTCCTTGTAGTATGATTGAGCATCCCTTGGATATATGCCCAAGAGTGGTATCATTGGGTCTTGAGGTAGATTGATTCCCAATTTTCTGAGAAGTTGCCATACTGATTTCTGAAGTGGCTGTACAAGTTTGCACTCCCACCAACAGTGGAGGAATATTCCTGGCAAAGGAGACCTTTATAAAAAACAAAAACAAAAACAAAAACAAAAACAAAAACAAACAAAAAAAACACTTGGGGCCAAGAGATAGTTCATTTCATAAAGTTCTTATTATACAAGCATGAGGCCTTGAATTCCATCCCTAGGAGCCACACAGACACAGACACACACACACACACACACACACACACACAGATTACCTCATTAGGCGTAGATGAAAAATTGTTTATTTTATTTAGTTCAAGATATTTTCATCTAGTACTTTTAAAAAAATTTTTTTTTATTTCATCAAGAACTTTTTCACTTCCTCTGAAGCCAGGTAACTGGTTAAAAAAGAAAAACATTTCTAGTGCTCATTCAGATGGCACGGTCCTAGGCTAGAGNCTGTTTCTCCATCACTCANTTGTGATTCGTTTTGAAATGCACAGTACCTACGTCTGTTTCCCACAACACATTATTTTTGTTTGTTTTCTCCAGATCCACACTGGAGCCCAGTCACATGACTCATAAACTAATACTTTTTAAAGCCCCTTCTTAAGAATTATACCAATCTCCAACCTTCCTATGGCAGGTCCAACATCCTTTCAATGATAATATGGTACCATGGTCCAGTTAACATTAAGTTGTAAGTTCCACAAGGCTGGGCACACATGTNTCTAAAACACTTGCTGTCTTCAGAATACGCTTTCAGCTCACGCTGCCTCTGCTGTTTTTGGGTAGTGGGTTACCTTGTATATACAAAGAATGTTCATTTTCTTTCTCCCACTCCCTTTCAAATCAGGTGCAGTTTGAAAGAAAAGTATTTTTTTAGTCCAATTTCCTTTGAATAATAATAAGGAGGAATACAGAAAGATATCCCGCTGCTTCCTGCTGAATTATTTCAAGGCTGTTTTAAAGCTGATCTACCTAACTTTAATCGGGTGCAGACAAGAGCTTGATGATCTGTGCANTCTAAAATTTCTCTGCTCCAACACAAACTCACTGCCTGACAGGGAAGCCTGACACTTGGAGGGCTGTACTGTCTGACAAACCGAATTAATAATGAATGAACCCATCTTGTATAATCAGAAAGGGGAGGAATGCTACAAATTAGGAATAAGTATGCTCTTCATTATGGATGGCAGCAGGATGCTGCTTAGGCTATCACTGATGCTCAAATTAGCTGTGGGGCACAGGGACCGCATGCTGTTCTCACTGTTGCTTGCTTTCTCTTGAGAGTCTCCTTCTCAAGGGATTTGCAGGATGAGAAATGCAAACTTGGGAGATACGTTTGCACCTCATGAGATTGGCAACCCCTTCTTGTTCATCTAGGGTATGTCGACACTGTAATGGGTTGCATTTCCATCTTAAATTAAGTAAATTTCTCATATTTTCCACATAAATTAGATCAAAATTATGCCAGGATGAGAACTTTNNTAAGATTTCTAGTATTCTCAGGAGATCCTTATTTTGAATATCACGTACTTTCTGAAAAAAAAAAATGAACTGTCCATCTCTGAATCAGGGAGATGTTGCTAGTATTTATTTGGTTGGAGCTTGCTTTGCTTGAACATATGCTACCAAACACCAGCTGTGAAACAACACACACATGCACCATACCCAAACACGTACAGAAATTAAATGAGTGCTCTCAGAGAAGGTACCAGAAAAGGCAGTTAGCATTANTTCATCCACAAGAGGGGCTACAGCTAGTGCACGCTATTACCACAGACAGTGCAGGAAATAGCTAAACTATTTTCCTGATCCAGGAATGGTCTTGNGCCTGAGATAAACTGATAGCTTGTCCTTGGATCTATGTGGTCCTTTATCTTGTGGCTCCANCCATGTCTACATGTCCCTTTTCCATTATTAATATTTTGGCTCTTTGATATCATGAAAGTGTCTTATGTTGAGGTGAGAATGGATTGAGATCAGGCTAGGTAGCTGACAACCTATGGGTCTTTACATAAATGAAGAAGGTCATGCTTGTAACATACATATTTTGTGAGAAATGTCTGTACTGGGACAAACGCAGACCCAATTGAAATAACCAAGGTGGCCTTCTCAAGCCATGATTATTTGTTCCTGACTATGCTGACCAGCAGAGGACATACTGTGCTGAATCAGACAGAGTAGCTCTCAGTCGGTCCACCTGTTAGCATCTAGTATATGAACTAAATGANATCATTTCTGTTTCTGAGGCCTTGAAAAGGTCTGCCAAAATCAGAGGGATACCTCTAGCAGCCAATGAGGAAGGATATTTACAAGAAGAAAAGAACAGGTCAGTGTATGGCCACAATAAACCTGTACAGAAATGGGAAGTGCACCCCCTCCCAGAATTAGGGAGCCAGAATGCAGCTGACATTATTTGCTATAAGGGCAGGAGCAAATGAGTAAAGAAATGCTATGTCTCAGACCCCTGTCCCCTCGCTGCTGTTTTCTTCCCCAAATCCATGGCATATGTATAACCTTGGTGAATTGTTACCACTGAGCTACACTCTCAAAAATGAGCCTGTGACCAGTAGATAGTTGTGGGACAAAACTTTCCTGGTGAGGGGCAACACATATTTCTATTTACTGAGACAGAGATCCCATAACAGACCAAAGCACAGACACTACCAAAGTTCAACTTGGTGAACCAATAAGTTCTATTGGGATTACTTACGTGAGTAAAGGTGAGGAGTCACTTACAGGAGCAGAAAGAATGCAAAGACAGCTGTGCCACCAAGGGATACTCCAGCATGGATGACAGTTCACAAAAGTTGGAACCTGGAGCACATGGACAGCCTTCAGGCAGCTCAACAAGTTAGAGAATATCCATTCCAGGTGCCTCTTAGTCAAAACCTCTTCCAGGTAGCTGGTCTGATCTCAGAATTTTCTTTGCAGCTCAGCTTCCTTCCCTCTGACAGGTATATTCAGCTTTTACTGTTTGCTCTGGGAGGGAGGGGCCTACTNAATCTGATCAGTTTCAGGGACTTCCTTTACTTGTTAGGGAGCTCCTTTAAGTTGTTTATCTTCCTGTTTAAAGAGCTTTCCTGTAGTATAGAATGTTTCAATCTCCAAGGAAACTACTATCCAACACTAAGCAAACTGTCTACAACCAATCCTGATTTCTGGAACCACTGAATACTCCAATGCACGACAGAGTAACTNCCATGCAGGAGCAATTAAGCAATCAGCTGAGGTTGGCAAGAAGGGGTTGTTTTGCATTACCCAGATGTGTTCAAGGAACTCACTAGGACCCTTACAAGACAGAAAATTGTGTCATTCTAGGAAAAAAAAAAAAGACTTTTCTGAGTCAGGGGAAAGATTTGGGCAGTGATGACTGGCTTTTAAATTTGAGAAAGCCAGGAATGCATGGTGGCTGAGGTATGTAATTCCAGCATATGAGAGATGGAGGCAGGAATATTGGGAATTCAAGGTCATTCTCAGTTATATCATTGGAAGCCAGTCTAGTCACATGAGACCCTATCTCAAAAATTCCCAAAAAGTAAAGTAAAAGAAAAGAAAGAGAGGCTTGTTTAGCAGGCACAAATCCCTGTATCTTATTCTTAATATTGCAAAAAAAANTTTGAAATAAATATATGTACTTTTCTTTTAATTAATGTAGAAAGTATTGGATTTTATTAAAGCATTCTCATACATTTTTTCTGCTGATCCTCTTCCCCATGCCTCTTTCCTACCCTGCTGCTCTGCTGCCCCCATACCTGTACCCTTCCTNCCCGAGTTGTCTTCTTTGGACTTTCATGTCACATGTATCCTATTACTCCCCAAAAACCTTTCTAATAAAAAGTCCAAGTCATAAATGGTGCCATATGGCTGTTATGCCAACATCTAGGAAGCTGAGACAGAGGATCATGAATTCTAGGCCAGCCTGAGGTATATAATGATATCTTCTTTCAAAAAAAACAAGGTGGTGGTGTGTTTGCCTAGTGTGTGTAAGGCCTTGGGCTCAGTCCCCAGTGCTTCAAATGACTAAATAGATAAACAAATAAATAAATGATAAGAAGGGCTATGATCCAAAGAAGGAAGGGTTCTCCNGGAGCTAGAAAAGATGAATTCCTTCTGCAGTCTCCAGAAGGTATCCAATACCTACGCTGAATCGGNAGACCTTTGTGACATCTGGAATTGAAAGTTAATAAATCTTTGTTGTTTCAGGCTACCAAATACGCAGTAATTCGTTACAGCAATAATAGAAAACTAATAAAGCACCAGAGAAAATGATCTCGACATATTTTTAAGTATGTTTCTAACTTGTAGTAGAAGGGATGATGCAGGCAAGGGCTTCATGGCAAAACGTCAGAAAAGGCTGCTGATGAAAAGGGGCGCCAAGAAGAATGCACATGGTGTTCCTCATGGCCTTTTGTTCCAAGCTCAACCCTGGGGGAGGAGCTTTCAGGNGGCTACAAATTAGTATTTGAAATAANGGTTTTTAATAAAATCACCAAAAAGCAATAAGCACAGAGAATTGCTTTGTAGCTCTGCTAACAGGATATAACTCAGGAGGCAGATAGATATATTTACTTTATGCTCTAATATCTATACGCCATGGAGCATCTGAAATGACACAGAAGTGTGACATGAGACACAGTGCTCACAGGTGATGGACATAAGGACAGCAAAAGAGAAGTGGCAGATCCCAGAAGATTGTCATGGGGGTTGCACTAGGGAACCTACCTAGGGACACAAACAATGAGTGAAATTAGGTGCCACACGGGGGAGCGAGACACAGTTAATATCCATGGTAGTTGCTCCTATTGTTCATGAACACAGAGAGACTCTCTAGAAATCGTTCAAATAGCTGATGATCCTGTAAGAACAGGGGAAGGGCAAGGCTGTCATTGTACACTGTAGTCCTCCTGTAATCCAGGATGGGGTGGCCTTGGGTCACAAGGATATGATATCACCCAAGACTAGAACAATGATAAGCATAAAAGAAAAGTAGTAATTCATTGATAATATTGGGATGGGGACAAAACTTCTCTGGGAACTTTGTATCTGAGACTCGGGAAATATTTCATTGCGGGATCTAAACCAGATTTAAGCCTAAGGCAAGAAAGCTGTGAGGCAAATTAAATTGCTTCCTTAGCAAACTCTTTGCAGAACATTTTTTCATTGAGTGTGTCTTCAATGATGTGGTATCAGCGCCACAAAAATCATATTGTAAAATAAAAGACATAATAATCTGCCTTAGAACTTACATCCTGGAGAAGTCAGATGTTCAACATCAAAAAAAGGATGTGTTCTTATTGTCCAAGGGCAGTTTCCAACAAAAGAGGATTCAAATATGCTCCTAAGCACAATGTGAGGTGCCCTCTAATTTTACNATGTCCTGCAAAAGAGCACAGAGAAGTGGGGGACCTTGCTCCCCTGCACTAAGTAAGGGCTCCCTGCCATCTCTCCCAGAATTCTGTGTGTGAAAACGAGTTTTCATACACTCCCATATTCGACTATAAAACTCTGAGACACCTGTCTCTTATACACATCTAGATGTGTATAAGAGACAGCATCTACACTCCCAGACTGACTGTGCTGTTTGCTGTGAGAAGCTCTGGGTTTCCTCCTGATCATCTCCTGCCTTTTCTTTTTTGGTTTGTCATGAGTGTTAAGTAAAACCATTTGCTTTGATGAGATTCCAGGGTTCCTCTTGGGGAAGAAAGGAAAGCCTCTTACTTGACAAGATGAAGAGGAAAGAGCGAGGCTTGGTTGTATTTAATCAGTGCTCACACAAAGCTCAAGAAAAACAAAGCCGAAAATACTCTCTTGACTGACTCAGTCAAATGCGGTTAAAGATTTGAGGCAGCTGCAAATTCCAAGCCATGGACCAAGGCTCTTCTCCATGGACTTACTCAGTAGTGTGTACCTAGATGTAAACGGTCATTTAGAGGTTATTTTATCTTTGTTACATAAAGACCAATGGTTTCATTAAGTTAATTTCACGATCTTTATTAAGGCAGAATATAGCGTGGAAAAATTAGAATGTGAATTCAAAAGATCTGACCTCAAATTTAGAATTCCATCCCCTCTTCCCAGTTGTGGAAATGATGATCCATAGTTTAATCTTTCTGAACCTTAAGTTCTGCTTCTGTAAGTTAGGGAGATCATTTCATATTTAAGCCTAGACACTCATGGAATTCATACTCCAAAAGAAGAAGCCACAGGGACATAACAGACTCTAAAATATGACAAGAACCCACATTATTAGCCATCAGCAAAATACATATTAAAATTATTTTGAGATTCTGCCTCACACNGTTCATAATGGCTATCATCAAAAAAATCAAGTGGCAACAAATGTTGGTATTGTTGTGGGAAAAGAAGAACCCTTATTCATTGTTGGAGTGCAAACTGGTGCAGCCACTGTGGAAATCAGCATGGTGGTTCCACAGAGGCTAGAAATAGAACTACTATACAAACCAGCTATTCCACTCCTATGTGTATACCCACAGGACTCTTTACCCTACTATAAAGACACTTGCTCATCCATGTTGTGCTGTATTCACAGTAACTAGGAAATGAAATCAGCCTATATGTCTATCAACTGATGAGCAGATAATGAAAATGTGGTGCATATACATAATAAAATTTCATTAGCTATAAAAAGGAATGAAAATATGAAACTTATAGGTAAGTGGATATAGCTAAAAATTATATTAAATGAGGTAAACCAAGCCCCAGGGGCCAGGGACACTGCATAGTCTCACACATGTGGGTACTTCAAATTTCTAAGTATTTAACCTGGAATATCTATAGAAGCCAAGAAACTAGAAAGAGGCCATGAAATGGGAACATGTCTTAAGGGAGTGGGGGTGGTGGAATGTAGGTAACATGAAAGCATAGAGGGGTGAAAAGATTTAATGAGGGAGAGAAGTGGGGGATGGAGAAGATGAAGAGGTGAGTTAAATCAAAGTATTATGGAAAAGTCACATGGAAATCTATTATATCACGATCCAATTAAAACATAATTTTAAAAACAGTTTGAAGGGATGCTCTATGAAGCTGAATAATGCTGTTCCTAGAAGCTGTGAGTTATAAGACAAAATCCCCAGTGCCAGGTGTGGAATGTCACCTTATGAGGCCCCAGCATCTTCAAAATAATGTAAGCATCTACAACCGTTGGTTGCCCAGCAGAATGAGATGATAATACCCTATTGCTGAAGACACCATATACTTTCATTGCAAGATATAAAGAAATCAAACTGAACTGAACTAGAAGCTTCCTCCCCTTTGACTAGCTTTCATATTTATCAAAAATAAGAGATGTCCAACCCCTATTGCTTTCTCCCAACGTCTGTGGAAGAATCTAACAACCAGCTGGGAATCTAATCTGAGGGATATTAGATGAACCTAAGCACACTGAGTTCGTTAGTCCATTCACTTTATTCTTCTAAATCAATTCTATCTACACAGCTTCTTTTCTGTTCTCATACTTAGCTCCTCTCAGTCCCTTCTTTTGTTCTCTCATTATTCTACCTAGTTCTTTCCATTGTCCTTCTCCTCTTTATTCCCT
>LZPO01117207.1:94635-130297 GCA_001675575.1 Neotoma lepida
AAACCAAAATTTATTCCATAACTTGACAATGAAAACAAGCATATATATATATATGCTTATATATATAAATTGCTATATATATATATATATATAGCAATTTTACTGGATTTAAACACTCATTTAAAAATGACTTAATGCATTTTAAGGTGAAAACCAACTTAATACAATACTTCAAATAATAACAGTATTCCACATAAAAGTGAAATTGTGTACACATGCACACATGCCGTTGTCAGGTGAAGAATCTCTGTCTAGATAGATNATAGACACTAGTCACCCTAGATAAGGAACCAATGTCAGACGGAAGTAAGGATATCTCTAAAACCCAACTTGAGGATCCAGAGCTTGATTGTGGTTACTAAAAACAGAAATAATTCAAAGACAACTAGGTCATAAAAATCTCACCTCAGTGTGGCTGATAACTCTGGAATGTTGGAACACTGGCATTCACTGTACAATTTACAGACAGTTAACAGGTTGAGAGCATTCTTTTAGAGGGGCTAGGGGGGCTCTGAGCCTATTCCAGGCAGCTTGGCTGGTANGAAGTGACTACTCTTGGCAGTTCAGCTTAACCNATGTCTCTCAAGAAGTCCTAAATCTTATATATGGTAGGGAGGGAGATGCCTAATGAATATGGTCAGTTTCAGGAAATTCTTGAAGCTTGTGAGTTATTTATTTCCCGAGCTTAAAGAGCTTCTCTGCAGGAGAGAATATTTCACCTCCCTGTAGCAATCATTTGGAAGTCCTGGATGGATAATGTCTGATCAGAGGCACAAAAGACTTTTAGGAGCTCATGTTCGATGTTTTTTGCATCTATTTATTTATCTATTTATTTATTTATGTTTTTACATCCTGACCACAGTTTCCCCTCTCTCCTCCCCTCCAAGTCTCTCACCTCATCCACTCCTTCTCCTCCACTTCTCTTCAGAAAAAGGCAGGCCTCCCATGGATATCAACCAGCCATGGTATATCAAGCTGCAATAAGACTAGGCACCTCCTCTTCTATTAAGACTGACTGAGACAAACTGATAGAAGGAAAGGATCCAAAAGCAAGAAAAATAGTCAGAGACAGCCCNTACTCCCACTGTTAAGAGTCTCACAAAAGACCAAGCTACACAACTATAACATATATGCAGAGGGCCTAGATGAGTTCTATGCAGGCTCCTTACTTGTTGGCTCAGTCTCTGTGAGGCCATATGAGCCCAGGTTAGTTGATTCTGTGGATTGTTTTTACTTGTTGTTGTTATTTTTTGTGATGTCCTTGACCCCTCTGATTCCTACCATNCTTCCTCCCNCTCTTCCACAGGATACTGAGCGCTACCTAATGTTTGGCTGTGGGTCTCTGCATTTGCTTCCATCAGTTGCTGGGTGAAGCCTCTGTGATGACCATTGGGCTAGGCACCAATCTATGAGTATAGCAGAATATCATTAAGAAACATTTCATTGACCTTTTTTTTTGCCAGTTGTGTTTGGTTCTATGCTAGGTCTCTGGGTTATCCCACCTCTGTTTCTTGGCCCTCTGGGCAAGGTCAATGGTGAGATCCCTCTCATAGTATGGGTCTCAGGCTGGACCAGTCATTGGTTGGCCTCTCCCCCAATTTCTGCACCACCTTTACCCCAACACATCTTGTAGGCAGGATAAATTATAGGTCAAAGGTTTTGTGGCTGTGCTGGTGTCCCAATCCCTTCACTGGAAGTCTTGCCTGGTTATAGGAGATGGCTGGTTCAGGCTCTGTATCCCCTATTGCTAGGAGTCTTNGCTANGGTCACCCTCACAGATTCCTGAGAGTTTCCGTTGTACTAGGTTTCTAGCTTATCGCAGACTTGCTCCCCNAATTCCAGTGGTCTCTCCCTCCATCCTCCCCCTACCTGCTACCTCCTGCTACCTCCTGTTACCATCCCTATCGCCCATCCAGACAACTCCCCCTGTCCATTACCAATGTCTATTTTATTTCTCCATCACACTGAGATTCATGGTTCCCCTTGAGCCTTCCTTGTTAGGTAGCTTCCCTAGGTTTGTGGACTGTAGTAGCATGGTTCTCCTTTACTTTATAGCCAATATCTACTTATAAGTGAGTACAGTCCATGTTTGTCTTTTTGGGTCTGGGTTACCTCATTTGGGATGGTTTTTCGTAGTTCCATTTGCCAGTATATTTCATGATATTGTTTTTAACAACTGAGTAATACTCCATTGTGTAAATNTACCACATTGTCTTTATCCATTCTTTGGCTGAGAGATATCCAAGTTGTTTCTCGTTTATGGCTATTACAAATAAGGCTATTATGAACAGAGTTGAGCAAGTGTCCTTGTGTGTGGTGGAACATCCTTGGGATATATGCCCAACAGCAGTATCTCTGGGTCTTAAGATAGATGGATTCCCAATTTTCCCAATCAAACCGTCATATTGATTTCCAAAGTGGATGTACAAGTATACACTCCCACCAGCAATGGAGGAGTATTCCCCTTACTCCACATCCTCTTCAGCATGAGCTGTCACATGTGTTTTTAATCTTAGCTGACAGGTGTAAGATGGAATCTCAGAGTAGTTTTGATTTGTATTTCCCTGATGGCTAAGGATGTTGAACATTTCTTTAAGTAATTCTCAGCCATTTGAGAGTCCTCTGTTGAGAATTCTCTGTTAAGATCTGTACCTCATTTTTAATTGGATTATTTGGTTTGTTGATGTTGTTTCCTATTCTGTAGGTTGTTGCTTTGTCTTGTTGACAGTGTCCTTTGCCTTACAGAAGCTTTTCAGTTTCATGGGGTCCCATTTATTGATCTTAGTGCCTGTGCTCTCAGTGTTCTCTTCAGGAAGTGGTCTCCTGTGCCAATGGGTTCAAGGTTATTTCCCACTTTCTCTTCTATCAGGTTCACTGTCTGGTTTTATGTTAAGGTCTTTGATCCACCTAGACTTGAGTTTTGTGCAGGGTGATAGATATGGATCTATTTGCATTCTCCTACATGCAGACATCCAAATAGACCAGCACCATTTGTTGTAGATGTTTTCTTTTTTCCATTGTGTAATTTTGACTTCTTTGTCAAAAATCAAGTGTTCACAAGTGTGTGGATTAACTTAATTAATTTGATTCCATTTATCAACATGTCTGTTTTTTTTGTCAATAACATGCAGNTTTTTTTGTTTGTTTGCTTGCTTGCTTTTGCTATTGAGCTGAAGTACAGCTTGAAATCAGAGATTGTAATACCTCCTGTAGTTCTTTTATTGTATAAGGTAGTTTTAGCTATCCCACTGTTAGGAGTCCCATAAGAGGACCAAGCTACACAACTGTAACATATATACAGTGTGCCTAGATCAGTTCCATGCAGGATCCCTGGTTGATAGAAGAACCATCTCTAATTCAGTGATTCTTTGTATTGTTTTCTTGTTTCTATTTTATTGACTTCAGCCCTGAGTTTGATTATTTCATGCCATCTACTTCTCTTGTGTGTGTTTGCTTCTTGTCTTTCTACAGCTTTCAGGTATGCTGATAAGTTGTTAGTATGAGCTCTCTCTAATTTCTTTATGTAGGCACTTAATTCTATGAACTTTCCTCTTAGCACTGCTTTCACAGTGTCTTATAAGTTTGGGTATGTTGTGCATTCATTTTCATTGAATTCTAGGAAGTCTTTAATTTCTTTCTTATTTCTTCCTTGACTCAGTGGTAATTCAGTAGAGAATTGTTCAGTTTCAGTGAATTTATAGGCTTTCTGTTGTTTCTGTTGTTGTTGAAATCCAGCTTTAATCTACATGGTAGTTTGTTAAGATACAGGCAATTATTTAAACTTTTTGTATCTGTTAAGACTTGCTTTGTGACTGAGTATATGGTCAGTTTTGGAGAAGGTTCCATGAGGTTCTGAGAAGAAGGTATATTCTTTTGTGTTTGAGTAAAATGCTCTGTACATATCTGTTAGGTTCATTTGATTCATAACATCTGTTAGTTCTGTTATTTCTCTGATAAGTTTCTGTCTGGACAATCTGTCCATTGGTTAGAGTGGGGTGTTGAAGTTTCCCACTATTAATGTATAGGGTTTAATGTGTGATTTAAGCTTTAGTAATATCTCTTTTATAAATGTGGGTGCCCCTGTATTTGGGGCATAGATGTTCAGAATTGAGACATCATCTTGGTGGATTTTCCCTTTAATGTGTATGAAATGTCCTTCTCCATTTCTTTTGATTAATTTTGGGCTGAAGTCTATTTTCTCAGATACTAGGATAGCTATACCAGCTTGCTTCTTAGGTCCATTTGATTGGAAAATATTTTTCCTGCCCTCTACTCTGAGGTAATGTGTAGCAGCCTCTTTTTTTTTTTAACCAACCAACGAGCTCCCAAATCATGACATGGAGACTTGTTATTAGTTAATGAATGCTTGGCCTTAGCTTATGCTTATTTCTGGCTAGCTTTTTTCCTTTCACTTAAATTAACTTGTTTCTCTTTATCTATGTTTTGCCTTGGGGCTTTTTTACCCTTCTTTCTTTCTGCATTTCCTACTTTCCTGCTTCTCATGTCTGTGTGTCTGTCTGTCTGCTGCCTGGCTTCTTGTCTCTGGTATATCCTCTCTTTCTCCCTCATTCTCTTCTCCTTTCTTGAGCCTAGATTTCTCCTCCTACTTATTCTCTCTGCCTGCCAGCCCTGCCTATCCCTCTCCTGCCTAGCTATTGACAGTTCAGCTTTTTATTAGACCAATCAGGTGCCTTAGGCAGGCAAGGTGAAACAAATGCAACACATACATATCTACATAATTAAACAAATGCATCATAAACAAATGTAACACACCTTTGCATAGTTAAAAAAGGCAGCAGAAACAAATGTAATACACCTTTACATAGTTAAAGTAATATTCTACAATAGTAGTGTCTATGTTTGATGTTGAGGTGCATTTCTTTCTTGTATACAGTAGAAGGATGGATCCTGTTTTCATATCTATTCTGTTAGCCTATGTTCTTTTATTGGCAAATTGAGTCCATTGATATTAGGAAGTATTAATGACCAATGCTGGTTAATTCCTGTTGTTTTGTTGATGGTTGTGGAGTGTGTTTGTGTGTGTGTGTTTCTCTACTTTGGATTTTGATGGTGTGAAATTATCTCTTGCCTGTGTTTTTGTGGATGTAGTTAACTTCCTTGGGTTGGAGTTTTTCTTCTAGTACCTTCCATAGGGCTGAATTTGTGACTAGATATTGTTTAAATTTGACTGTGTCATGAAATATCTTGTTTTCTCCATCTATGGTGATTGACAGTTTCACTGGGTATAATAGTCTGGGCTGGCATTGGTAGTTCCTTTGAGTCTGCAAGAGGTCTGTTCAGGCTCTTCTGGCTTTCAGAGTCTCCATTGAGAAATTGGGTGTAATTCTAAGAAGTCTGTTTTTATATGTTACTGGGCTTTTTCCCTTGCAGCTTTTAATATTCTTTATTTGTTCTGTATGTTTAGTGTTTTGATTATTATGTGACACAGGGACTTTTTTTTCTGATCCAATCTATTTGGTGTTCTGTAATCTTCTTGTGGCTTTATAGGCATGTCCTTCTTTAGGTTAGGAAAATTTTCTTCTATGATAATTTAAAATATATTTTCTTGGTCTTTGAGCAGGTATTCTTCTTCTATTCATATTATTCTTAGGTTTGGTCTTTTCATAGTGTCCCTGATTTCCTGGATGTTTTGTCTTAGGAGTTTTTTTAAATTTAACATTTTCTTTGACCAATGAATCTATTTCTTCTGTTATATCTTCAATGCCTGAGATTCTCTCTTCCATCTTTTGTATTCTGTTGGTGATGATTGCATCTGTAGATCCTGTTCACTAACCCAAATTTTCCATTTCCAGGATTCCCTCAGTTGGTGTTTACATGTCTTGAATAGTTTCCTTCATCTGTTTGTTTGTTTCTTCTTGACTTTCTTGGCATTCTTTAAGGGATTTATTGATTTCCTCCAATTTATTTTTGTCTTTTTCTCGATTTCTTTAAGAGAGTTTTTTTTTATCTCCTCTCTAAGGACCTCTATCATCTTCATAAAGTTGGTTTTAAGGCATTATCTTGTGNTTCGGCTGCCTTGGAATATTCAGATCTTATTGTTGTAGAATAGCTGGACTCTGGNTGTGCCATATTGCCCTGACTATTGTTTATTGTGTTGTTACACTGGCGTTTAGGCAGCTGGGTTTTAGATGTTTGGGTCTAGGTGTTGATTTCTGAGTCTGTCTCTGTTGGGTAGGTGCTTTGGTCCTTGGTTTCTGTTTCCTCTTTGGTCTTCTAGTCTTTGTGGCCTAGATTTCTGGAAGCCCGCATGATGATGTGGGAGGGCTTGAGTACTGAAATGGGTCTTTGGGAACAGAATCCAGAGANTGGGACAGTTCAATTGGCAGGCATGTCACTCATTATTTTTCTGATTGGTGTGGCCTCACCTGAGCCTTAGGAGTCTGCCAGGTCATGTCCAATTTTTTGAGGGTCTTATTTTGTAGTGGGATGGCCTGGAACTCACTGTATAGATAAGGCTGGCCTTGATCTCACAAAGATCAAGTGTTGGGATTAGAAGGATTAAAGGCAAATACCACAACCCCCAGACATTTTTTTTTTCTGAGATAGGGTTTTATTGTGTAGATCTAGCTGACCTGTGACTCACTATGTAGACCAAGCTGCCCTTGAACTCATAGAGATNTGCCTCCCTCTGCCACCCAAGTGCTGGAATTAAATTTGTTCATCATCATGACTGCATTTTGGTTACCTGGTGATTTCCTTTGTGCTGAGAACTTGGTCTTGGGGTGTCTTATGCCAATACTGGTCCCTTCTAGGTTTCATTTGGTTTTGAGACAGGGTCTTACTGTATAGCTGAGGTTAGCTTAAAAGTCACTATATTAATTTTCTTTCTATGATGTAATAATTATCAAAAACAACTTGTGGAGGCAAAGGTTTAATTGGGTCTATACCTCCACGTCATAGAACATCATGGAGGGAAATCAGGGCAGAAGCTCAAGGCAGGAACTGAAGCTCGAGACAGGCTGAAGTGGAACGCTGCTTACTGGCTTTCCCTCAGACTCAAGTTCAGTTCTTTCTTATACCTCCCAGGACCAGGGCTATACCTTTCTTATATCTCCAGGAGTAGCACCACCCACAAGGGTAAGACCTTCCCACATCAATCATTAATCAAGAAAATGCCCACACATTTGCCTACANGTCAATCTAATGTAGGTAATTCCTCAATCGGTATTCTCTCTTCCTAGATGACTCTACTTCGTGTCTACTTAGCAAAAATGCATACTCACAATGTGGCCCAGGGTACCCTCAAACTTGTAATCCTCCTGCCTCAGCTTCTGAGATACCAGAAGTATGCCAGCACACCTGGCTTACTTCTGGGTTTTACTTTTTTAAAATAGTTCATATAAACACAAAAAATAAAAGGTAAAAACTTTCCTTANCTTTCTGAAAAAACATAAATCATTAGAAACATAAAAAATAATTCAATGTGGCTTGAGTGTGGAATATGAACTAGAATAGGAAGAAACTGGAATAAAGACAGCTGGGTGGAATTCTATTATTAAGAAAAGGAATAAAANATGATAACTGGAGTTCAAATTAGAGATAATAAAATCTGACCCGAGGCAGAAACATGTCAACAGAGATAAAGGCTCAGATTCAAAAGATATTGAGATGGTGGGTTGCAGGCATGGTATACAAAATACTTCACAATGAGTACTGCACAGTTCCCCACTAATCGGAAGGATGCTGGCTATGCTCTGACAGAGCTGACACCCAGTATCATAGCCCTGGTGGGATAGACAGGGGTTGATAGCCAGTCAAACNCAGAGGGTGAAAAATAAACTGAGATCTCCAAAGTTTTCAAGTTTGGCAACACACAGACCAGAGGTACCTTAAACTGTTCAGTATATTTATTTGCATAATCACAATTATTTGTTTGAGCTTGAATGACTTCCAAATCTAAGCAACTTCTCTGAAAATCAGAAAATTATCTGAGTATCTTGTTCTACACACACAATTTAGAATGAGATGCATTTCTCACTTAAAATATTTTCAAAATCACACCAATTAGAAACCATAAAGAAAGGAATGTAGACCAATAAAGCACGGCGGCTTGACAGATGATGTATCACTTTTAATCACACAGCACATGCAGCTGCCAAGTGTGATTTTTTTTTTCTGTTGAAGAACACTTTACAAATCATTTGACTTATTCACAGATCTTTCTGAGGTAGCAGAAAAGCAGCTGGATTTTATGGAGCAAGACTCTGCATCGCTAATTCACGGTCCTTCGACACACTTCCCTGGTGAAAGCGAACTCGCTAACTCTCCTTCCGTGATTAAGAACCGATGGCTTTCCATCTTCCCTTCCCCGTAATTACCAATATCTTTTAAGGCAGAAAGTGTGTTTTCTGTTCATTAATGGTAATACTACCTAGGCAGACCAATCAGTTAAGTCCATGATCATGCATTGCTGCAGAAACCAAATTACCCTCTCTACCAGGACAAAATCAATTAACACCACCAGGGATGTCATTACCGTCACATTATGTCACTTGATAGTCTCTGGAGCCTATAAGTGATTTAAATTTTTTTTTACAGCTATAATTCTAGTGTGCCTGTGTGGCATGGAGGTGTCAGGCTTCACATTGACAAGGGAGACTTCTATTATAGGGGAATTAATTTTACAACATGGAAAACTGCAAGCCACCATTTTAGGTCTTTGAGAGAAAAATGTTTGTCCACCAGGATCGCTCTAAAGCCTAAATGATTTGCCACACCGACGTGTATTTTAAAGGTCTTTTTAAACAAAAGCCAACTTGACTGGATCCAGGAGACACTTTCCTCAGTGCAGAGTAAGTCAGGCGCTGGAAATCAATCAGAGCATGGCAATCAACACAGAGGTGCAAGCCCAAGGGTCCAGAGTTATGATCTCGTGTCTAATAAAATAGTTTCCCATCATGAAAAAAATAGGGTCCCAGTTTTGTGAAATTAAGCACCAAAGGCATTAGGAAAGAGGCTAAAGTGCTGCNTGTCTGGCAGAGCACTCGATACGTTTGCACTTGATGAGGCTAGAATCTGTGTGCTAAAATCCGAGGCCATTTCGTGATGGAGGGCCCAGCAGTTCAAACCCCCGGAAATGAACATTGCTTGTTCTGTGGACTAGCTGGCTTGGTGGCCAGGCCCTCGGAAGAAAACCACATCTGACATCATTCTCTTTTGACAGTTGTCTTTTTTTCCATCCCCTTAACTCCTTGTCACTACCAGAGAATATTAAATGGGATATGAATTTAGGGTTGTAGTTGCTATTAACAAGGAATAATCATGATTAAAAAAAAATCCCAACTAAATTAAGTACAGTGTTTTAAAATGGCTGGTTTCCTTTATAAAAAGTAGACCCAACTTCTGTATTTTGGCCTCCATCAGGGGGTATTTAATTAAGTCTATTCTGTCTAACATGATCTGATGTCATTGTACAAGGATATGTTCTTTGTTAGCAGCACTCTTAGTTTCAGACTCCTCTGTGTATTTGAAACCATGGTAACAGAGCAGTAAGCTAAAGCCAATGAGATAATGAGATATTCTCATTGTAATTGTGTTTCATGAGGGCACAAGATCCCACGGGTGGTATCTCACTGTCTTACAACTGCTAACAGAATTTAAGAAGCAAGCATACATTAGCATGGAACTGTTTTCCATAACAGCCATGTAAACATTTGTGACATGGCATTTTTAGTTGTTTCCAGCACATAAAAGTGTGTAATGTGCATTTATGTCACAAAAAGCCATACAATTAATGAATATCAATATTTAAAAATCCTTAGAACTTCAAGGAACTTCAGATTTTAAATGCATCAAGCAGGCTGTAGGGATGCTGTTTTGCATTATAATTATGAGCTGGGCTGTGGTTTATGAGGGGAGGAATCCATCAAAGCAAAGAAAAAGAGCAGCTAGCCCTTCACCTCCCAACCACCCCATCTGAACCTCCTAGAGGAGGGACAAGACTCGCCCTAAGTGAGGCTCCCTGTGNATTTATGAAGAAAGCCAAGCTGTAGGTTTGTAAAACAAAACCTTTACAAGAGAAAAGGAAAACATTTGGGGAATAATACCAAAATATTTACAAGCTACTTTTGAACAAAATCAGAGAGGCGAACACCTCACTTTTGAGTGTTTTCTCTTCCTCCTCTGGTACTGTTTGAAGTTTGCCCACCATTTGCATTTGAGTTGCAGATTTTATGCACAAGTCACTGAATCCATGTTTTCCATCCTGATGAGGTTGCCCTAACAGGCATTGGATCTTTTAATAAATAATTTAAGACCAAAAAAGAGACGGTGCAATATAGGATGACTGTCTGATTAAGCAGGGCTAAGATTTATGCACTCTGGTGTCACAAGGCTTCCCACCAGGAGCCCTGCTTTAGACAAGAACTGACCCGAGAATGCGCCTGCGTCGGCTTTGTGAGGCCAATGGCCCAGGGGACAAAGGTGATCTTGTACACTGAACTTGATAGCTGGGGATTTTGTTTGCTTTTTACTTCACAGACAAAGGATGTCACTCCCTAGTTTTTAAGATATGCTGGTGTCATTTCTAAAATGTTTTGGCATACGGAACTAAATCAGTGTCAATACCATATTGACAGAGAAAACCATTCAAGTGCTGCAGTTATGTGTATGTGAGGGGGGTCTTTTAATCCGTGAATAGTGAATGATACACTTGTGCCACTGAAGGATTTGTAGCTCCAGCACTCTCTCTTTCTCTCTCTTTCTCTCTCTTTCTCTCTCTCTCTCTCTCTCTCTCTCTCTCTCTCTCTCTCTCGTATGTGTGCATGTGTGTAGTTGGGAAATAAAATCTGTGCTGTATGTATTTATACCAAAAGAACTTGTAACAGCAGTGGAGAATACAGCCCTCATCTCTGTGAAGTAAGGGTGGCCTCATCACTCATGGCTGCTGCAGCAAAACACAACCGTGAGTGGGTAATGAGACTTCCCCCTACAGAGGAGTGATAACTTCTATATCGGAGCTGTCGTGACCCATTAGGGCCTCACATCGCCTGTTTCCGGCTGAGTCTCCCAGCTACCCCTCTATTTCTACATCTGAAAGGGGAAGACCTCATTTTCTTTAAAACCCCTCCTTCTTGTTCCCGACAAATAGGAAATGGCTGTCAGGTTTGAAGGCTCCCCTTGGGTGCCATGTTGAAACGTTCAGCAAAGACNAGAGTTGACAACACTGGCAAGAGTTGGTGGAAGATAGTCATAATTATTGCAAAATGGCTTTCTTGTCTGGGCTTTGAAACCTTACTCCTTTTTCATCCACATCAGCTCATCTACTTGGTTAACCCTAATTTTAGTGGATGAGATAAGAAATAGGAGATCAAATATGTTTTCAAAATATTAGAATCCCCAAAGTGTCACTCATAAAACAGACTTTGTAATGTACTTTCTCCAATTTGAAGTCTTTTAGCACCATAATTTAGCCCGAGAACAGCAGGCATTGGCAGAAGCCAATTCTGGTTTGTTAAAATGNTAAGCAGAGGCTGGCATTGATTTTCCCTCTATAGCCCTTGCCTTCCATTATGACATAAGCCAACAACTCTCAGTTTGGGGGAGGGTTATATATGTATGTGGAGTGGAGTGGCAAAAATCCTCATTTTTAAAGCCAAAGAAACTGGCAGCAGGACACAAAGAAGTGGCTGGACCACTGTTCCTTCCCCACTAAGGCCGTGAAATCAGAAATGTGATGGAGGTGCTGGGTGGAGTCAGCAATAATTGATTGAACATGGGCAGCAGAAAAATGTCTGCCTTTGGGGTGTGTGCACTGACAGGCACCTTTTCCGTCTCTACCATGGGAGTCTGGAACTCAGGGGACAGTGTGGGTGAAATATCTACTGGACTCTTCAGTCAGGGAGAAGCCCAGTGATGGATGATGCCACCCAAGCAGGCCAAAGCCGCCTTAGACACGGCTAGGAAGAACTCATTCTACAGAGATTCAGGGCACTCAGGGAGAGGAATTCCATAAGACCAGAGCAGTGTATGACCTTGGACGGACAGAACGGCAGAGGAGAGGGTAAGATCACAAAGCCTAGAGGTCCATCCAGCCTTCCTTCGAGACCCGGTTTTCATTTAAAAACAGGGTGATTCTCACTGGCAAAATCATGAATACTGTAAATAACACCTACTTTATAGTGTTATGTCAGTGAAATGACAGGTCTGCATATAATCCTAGTTAACATACTAGTCAAGTGAATACAGTAGTCATCATCTACTTCGTTTGTGTGAAAGTAGCTAGCACAGCAAGGAGCAGGTATGAGGAGCATTTTCTTCTTTTTGGTAAGGAGATAAAAGATGATACAGCACTGTACAGGCACTCTGAAGATCAAGGAAGAATGTGTGCATTAAGTACCATGGGAATGACAAAACATGCCACAAAAAGTATTTCAAATTATCTTTACTCATATAAAAGTCAGCATATATCTGCAGACAAATATAGTTATAAAGATAAACATTATCTCAAATTTCAATATTGTATCTTTTCATTAAAAAAAAATAAACCCCCCAAAATGAAACATTAAGTAAATAAAACCAGACAAGCAAGATGGCTCAGCAAGTGAAAGTAATGCTTGCCACTGAAATGGCAGCTTGAGCTCCATTCCCAGAAGCACGGTGGAAGGAGAGAATNGACTCCTCGGATTGCCCTGTAAACTTCACACATGTGCTGTGGCATGTGCATGCCTGCCTGCACTAATGCTAAATAAAAATTTTATTGAAAATATAAACGAGCAAAATCCTTCTTCTCCTAATTCATTTCTAAATGAATCCCTAATAGAGAGTCCTACGGGAGTCTTTGATCCACTTTTCTTTGCCGCCATCCTGGGATGCCTCGTGATATGGCTACAGGTGTTTTGCTCTGCTGAAGGCTTCTTGGGAAGGAAAAAGGCAAATAGTGACAGAAAGAGGGAGGTGATGGCATCAAACTGATCCATGTTTCATCCAGAGATTGGTTAAAAAAAAAAGTCACATTTTTGACGTAGGAGGATCTGACAAAAATGCTTATATGGGAACTATACTAAGCCAGCTTTAGAATAATAAACACGCTTTTAAAAAGTCAAATCAGAATTTGATCCTAAGTTGTTCCAATTGCTACTCAAAAGAATGACATAAGTAGGGATTTTTCATATGTATAGGAAACTTTGGCCAGATGCCCCTACCTTCTCCCAGTCACCCGCAGCTGTGTGAGAGCCTTCCCTAAGTAGGGAAGCACCAAGCACTGCACCTAAACTCTCTGCCCTTTGCCTGGTACTTCCTGAAGTCCACCATTACTAACTCAGTTAGGCCCAGAGGCACTGTCATAGTTGTCAAATAGGTATCTGCCAGTGGCAGTTGAGACTACAGAAGTTTACCAGTCACTTCCTGTTTCCTCCGCGATTTTAGCAAGATGTGGAGCAGAGACCCAAGGCAGAGACACGGTGTGTAGAGGCAGAATTGCTCCCAGAGGCAGCACCTAGGAGGTGCTTAGCAGTGTTTGAAGGACAGAGTTCAGAGGGTTTCAAACCAAGTCCACGGAGCTTGCTTTCCTATTTTTACCCCACTTTTCTCTCACTCCTGTACCTTACACAGCCAGCCAGCCCATCTCTGGTGTGNTGGTTAATCTTGGTGGTCAGCGTGACTGGAGCCTTGGGGATAAAAGAAGCACCTTCTGGTGCAACTGTGAAGGTGTTTCCAGAGAAGAGCCACATATGAAAAGTAACGATGGGGGAAAACGTTTGCCCAAATGTGGGCGCTGCCATCTGATGGACGGGGGAATAAAGGGGGAAAGGAGAAGGCTGCTACCACAGGCGTTTTCTTTCTTTGCCTCCTGCTCACCACATGAGCTCTTCCGATCCATCACAATGTGCTGCAACTTCTAAAACAGTGAGCTGAAATCAACCATTCCTCCCTTAAACTCCATCTCTCAGCTGTCGAAAGCAGTAGACTTGCCTAGCACGTTTACTTAACATACATGTCACCCTGTAATTATTCCTTCCCTCACATAAATAAGCCTGTCTAGCAGAATTATCCATGAGCTGTGTCTTGCCANGTCCTTCAAATGGGGAGAATTGAAAACGACTCCCTCAGACCCGTAGATTCCATGGCTGAGGAAGCACAGCAGTGCAGGCCCAGTGAGCCCCCTTACGCTTAGTGTGACCAAACTCCTGCAGGGCAGCGAGATAGCTGTTTTGTTCATTGTTTCTGGCAACTAATGCAGTCTCGCCCACAAAGTGGGTACTCGGTTTGTTGAATGAGTTAATAAATGAATCAGCTCGCTTTTTAATGTACATCTCTCACACTTTCCTCATCTTGTATCGTGCAGGTCTAAGAACAAATTCAAGGTCTGCTGTTATTTTACCACTTAACATCCAACTCTTTTTCTCTCTTTTCAAACAGGACCACCCCCCCTGTCTCTTTCCATTGTCTCTGGTATGTCAAGGCTTCCAGGTTAAAACCACCAAGTTTGGGCTAAGGCGCTCTAAGTTAGAGAGTGTGTGCCCACACTCCTGCCTTGTTCAGTCCATCTAACATTTCCACTCAACCTTACGCCCGAGCCAGAAGGCTGAAAACACCACACACATGCAAACGATTAGAGCTAAACATACTGTATGCCACATTCATCTTGTGAAACTTCAGTTCCAGCCAGCTTCAACAACTTAGGAGATTATCATGGCAAGGAAAATTACCTAAGTGAAGGCTGGCTGACCACCACAGCATGGTCAAAATAATTCACGTTTCCCCTCTTAAGAAGCACTAACTCAAATGTGGCAGAGACTTGTGCTCACATTCACCCAGCCCTGTCAACTTCCTGCTCTGGTATGCTCTCCCCTCCCACCCCCCAGTGAACTGGTTTTCCAAGGTACCTGTCAAATAAGAAGGNACCCAAGCATTCCCAATCTTATTCCCCTAAAGTCCTTCACTAATTCTGTAATAAAAATGAGTGTTAACAATCTCCCAAAACAGGAGTTTGAGGAAAGTGTTTCCCTTTTTGATGTTCAAAATTATAATTTATTAAAAAAAAATTATTCCAGATCTAAGAAGAAAGGAGGACCGCTCAGAAAGTAGAAAGTATTCATTAGTGATTCCTAATGCAATAACTGAATACATACAGTTTATTCTTCATGATTTATTTGAAATAAGAACAAAGTTCTTGAGTAGAAGGAAAATGAGAATTTTACAATTATTTCTTANCATAACAAATCCCAAAAATTATAGATATCAAGTCTACAAATATTGAATTTTACATTCTTGCTTTATTTTTCAAAAAGAACTAGTTCAAAACCAACTTTTTATTAATATAACACATTTCATGTTTTTCTGAATCAATACTGTCTAGTTGATTAATGTGAATTTTTAAACTGAAACTGTTCAGTAGTTGAATATCTTGGAACAGGGAGCTAAAGAAAAGCTTGATTATAATGATAAAGGACTGC
The DNA here is from genome assembly GCA_001675575.1 of Neotoma lepida. NCBI lineage: Eukaryota > Metazoa > Chordata > Mammalia > Rodentia > Cricetidae > Neotoma > Neotoma lepida. Next base: position 110,052 of record LZPO01117207.1, read on the forward strand.
AAACCTACCAGGATTTACAGAGATAGTTCAGATTATCCTTGGAGAGATTTCTAGCCCCTGTGTTATGAGCCTGTCTTGGGCATTTTACAGTCATCCTGTGAAGAGCTGACTATAAATAGATTGCTTCTTGCAACTGATTCTTAGAGAATTTTGAAGAAAGGACATAAAATGAAAGTGTGGAATGTTTGAGCTGAATGGGACATTGCAAGTCCCTTTGTCAAACACATTAATTCATAAATGAGAGAAGAAGGCCTGAGAAACTGAACGGCATGCCCAAGGTCATTTAGCTAATGAGTGGACTCTTCCCTGACTTCTGTTCCTCTTAGGTTTAGAACTCGGTATCGTACATCACTAGTTTAGAAAACTTTCCATTCTAGGTTTTACAATATTTATATTTAGAAGATGAAGTAGTATAATAAACAGTATTTGGGTTTACAGTGTTCAAAGCTTGTTTGGATACTTGGAAAACTGTCAGAGAGGAGGCAACTTCATGTATGTGAAGAAAATGAGACTCACAGATGCTCAGGGCTTGCCAAGCATAACACAGCTGGAGAGCTCTAGAGCATGGCTACAGAGCAGCAACCTAAGAAAGTAAAATTGGATGCCTACACATTTAGGGTAAAAGTGAGAATTACTAAAAGTTATAATGAGGGAATAGATGAGCTTTTTGGTAGGAATAATCATATGGATATCCTGTCAAGTATCTTGCTCCTGATCTGGGTGTGCTGTGGGATTCTGCAGGCAGAATTACAGTTACTAATCAGCTGAACTGAAAATATGGAGTTTAGCCTCTATCATCCAGGCAAGCTCTATGTCATTACCCAAGCCTTCAAAAGAAGAAAGAAAGGCAAAGAAGTTCTGCAGACAAAATGTGAAGCAGCAGAGAGGTCAGAGACTCAAAGTGTGAGGGGGACTTTGATTTGTCCCCATTGACTTTGAAGACAGAAGAAGGAGCCATAAGACAAAAACCATGTAGCCTGGGGAAGCCGAGAACAGCTCAGGATGGCAGCAAGCCAGGGAACGGGGCCTTGTACCTATGAAATCGAATTCTGCCCACATGTTGAGTGAGATTAGAAGCACATTTATCCTCGGGGCCTCCATAAAACAATTCAACACTGCCAGCACCTTGATTTCAGCCGTGTGAGAGTCTAAGAAGAGAGCCAGCCAGGCCACACTGGGGCTGAGCTTTTGGGGGATGCTGAGACAATACATAGGTGTTGTTTGAAGCCACTAAACCCAAGTCAATTGGTTAGGGCAGCATAGAAAACTCATGCAACTCTAACTGCTTTTGACCTCAGGTTGTCTCCATTATTATTTTGGGCCCTCTTGTTTCTTTTCCCCTTGTGGGTTCTTACTGGGTGTAAGTCCAAAGATTAAGAGCCACATAAAAGTCAAGATTCATGGCTTTACTCACCGTGACATTGGAAGCACCAGTAACTCCTGAGAACATGGCTACTGCTAATCTCATGTCCATAAGCATGGCTTTGGTATGAGGTCAAGTTGACATCTCCCAAATCCAGAAGGTGGAGACACATATGGCCATGGCCTTACCAAATGGTGCCAACAAGAGGGTCACTACCCTAAATACAGTAGAGACAGGAAGCCACATAAAGGACAGAAACACTATCACTTTGTAAGAGCTAGCCGGCAGAAGTTAGACTCTTACCATCATATGGAACATTCTTATCCCACTGAGAAAGTAAGGGAATATGTGGGAGGCAGAATGAAAAGGATGAAAGGTCCTTTGAGCAAGGCCGAAACATGATGTGAGCGAGCAAGGCCTTNTCCTATCATTTTATAAACTGAGCATTCTTTTTGGGTGGTCAGGGAGTGGGGAGGAGAATGTAGAAAACTAAATAAGTACCACTTGGAATGCTATGTCTGAATGCGGCAGAGTGAGTTCATTTAAAGCACTAAATCCCAGATGCTTTTAAAATAATTGTGATGACAGCTACAATCATTGGATATAAGAAAGAGAATAAAGAATTAGATCTTCCCCTAAAAGCCTGGTGTTTGATTCTCACATGTGTTTAAAATTCCTGACTGATATAAAAATGGATCATTTGAGAGAAGTCCTTTCGGATGATGACAATACTCATCTCATGAATAAGAGCAAGGGGAAGCTATGATGAGTGGCCCGAAGCTGGGATTGTTGGAAGAGCAGAGTTAACGCATACTTTGGGCATAAAGAGATGAGCCATGAGAAAATTAACCTGAGAAGTCCGTGAATATGTAACAACTAGGGCTAGGGGTAAAGGGGAGCAGAGTGGAGAGGATCTTGGGTTCAGGAGTAAGTTGTTGGCTTCAAGAGAGGTTCTCAAAGGCACCGGGGTATGTTAGGCATCTAGTAGCTGGGTGGAGGCAGTGTTCGTGCACACTCACAACTGTTTTCATAGTCTCAGTCCCGACACTTGTCTAAATTTGAGACAATAGTATATTGGTTGTGTCTCAATTCTCTTAATTCGCTCTTCTCTTGGTTTTCTTTTTAATTTCTACTTTTTAGAGAATTTCTTATAGCATGTATNTATGTCTATGTGTGTCTCTATATAAGCATGTGGATATGTGCACTGGCAACCACAGAGGCCAGAAAAGAGCATCCGGTCCTCTGTAGTTGCAATTACAGGTGGTTGTGAGCCACCTGATGTGAGTGCTGTGACAATACTTGGGTTCTCTGAAAGAGCAGGAAGTGCTGAGCCATCTCTCCAGCCCCTTCTCTTAGTTTTCAGAAGGAAATTAAACATCTCGTAGAGACAGGAGTGCCATGTGGGCCTCATGANTTTTCTTTTGTACCTAGACATCCAGATTGAGAGCTGAGCAGTGTGATAGGCAATTTTAACGTGTCAACCTGGCTGAGCCACCGTGCTCAGACATTTCATCAAAAAGCATTTTTGTTTTGTTTCTGTGGGGATGTTTTGGGAATGAGCAACATTTAAATGGGTAGACTCTGAGTCAAACAGAGAGTCCTCCATAATGTGAGTGAGCTTTATCTATTGAGTTGATTAGAAGAAAATACTAACAGCTTCCAAGCAAGGAGTTCTAGATGGATGGCCTGTGAACTTGAGCTGCAACATCAGCTCCCATCTGGATCTGTAGTCAGTCCACTCACTCTGCATACTTGGCTTGATAGCTAGCATCCATAATCACTGTAAGTCAATTACTGAAAATAATCCGTTTACCTCTGCACATACACGAATCCTGTTGTGTTGGTTGCCTTGCAAAACATTGGCAGGAATTTGGACAACTAAGTCTAGATTTGAACTGAACATTCTTACATGAGACCTATCACAATGTGAGTGTATGGGGTACAGGGGAAGCATCGTAGAGCTAGAAGATTTAAGACCTCACTGCCCTGAACCCTCCTGTGTATGAGTTCTTACACAGAAGAGGGAACCAAACATGAACAGGAGAGAAAGCGGCCCTGAGGAAGGGAAACCAGTGTCTGTCACAAGTCAGAGCAAGAGAGGCTTTAGAAGAGCATGTTCAATGACTGTTACTGATTGAGGAAACAAGAATGGGAAATTAGACAGTGGCTTTGGCCAGATAGGGTTATTAGTGAGCTTAATACAGTGGGATGAGAGCTGAGATGCNGTAGCTGAGAGACAGGGTGGTGAGGAAGTGGGGAGACCAAACCCAAGCTATTCTAGCCATGAATTTTGCAAGAATGAGGAGAGGAGAAATGGAGAAATCTCAAGAGCATTTCTTTGTCTATATGAATATGCTAATGAGGAATGATTGGGAATGATGGTGCAAGAGGAGCAGGCGACCATTAAATTACCCAATATTAAAGTATTTTGGAACATAGTAAGTGGGANCACCAAAATGCAAAAGCCTTTGCACAGCAAAAGAAACTATCAACTGAGTCGACTGCCTCCAGAAGGAGAGAAAATCTCTGCCAGCTGTGCTTTGGACAGTGGTTAGTAACTAAATATATAAAGAACTGTAAAAATTACACACCAAAAAAGGCCAAAACTGCTAATCAATAAATGGACCAGTAAACTAAACATATTTTCTCAAAAGAAGAAAGAAACACAAATGGCCAATAAATGTTTTATTATATTAGCCATCAGAGAAATGCAAATTGAAACTACCTTGAGATTCTGTTCATCCCCATTAAAATGACTATGATCAAGGAAACAGATGACAAGAAATGCTGGTGAGGATGTGCTGAAACTNGGATTCCCTATTCACTGTTGGTGGGAGTATGAACTAGTAGATCCACTATGGAAATTAATGTAAAGATTCTAAAAATCTAAAAATAGAACTGCCATAGTTCCCATATCTACCATGCCTCGTATCTACCTAAAGTACACATCCTGCAATGGAGATACTTGCATATCTATGTTTATTGCTGCAAGGAAATAAAATCCAAAAAATAAAAGTGTAGTGCATATACACAATGGCATTTTATCCAGCCATAAAGAAAGATGAAATTCTCAGGAAATTGCTGAAACTGGAAAATATTGTATTAATAGGTAATAATTAGTTAGGTAATCCAGGCTCAGAAAGATAACTACTGCATGTTGTCTCTCATACATAGATATTACTTTCTAACAATTAAATATATTTATTTAGGTGACAGATTTGAAAAAGGAGACTTTAAGGGAGAGACAATAGGAGGATAATAGAACACAATATGTGAAAATGGAAGTGGGAAGGCTGGGGCTGGAAACGTACATCACGGGCATAGTGATATGGGCAGGAGAAATGTAGAGGCTAGGGGTTGGGATTCAACCAAACTGGCATGTATGAAAATGCTAGAAGGATACCCGTTACTTTGTAAGCATAATTAATTAATTAATTAAAATGGAAGAATATATAGCTATTAAATTATTTCTTTTGCGTTAACTCCAAATGAAATGAAGATATAAGTTCAATCGAGGAAATCCTCCAACTCTAAATATGAAGTATAGAACTCTCAATCTTATGCATATCCTGAGTTCCTAGCTCTTTTCAAAAGAATAGAGCAATGGTAACAGCAGACACAGTTCTGACAAAGGCAACCTTGGTACCACCTCTGAATACTTGGTACTCACCCCCAAATAAAGAATGATGAGAAAATTGTAGGCTGGTTGTTGTAAAGTGAGAGGCTCCACCAGTACCCACATAAATGGACAGTCAGGGATTGGGCAGTGTCTGCATTTTCTTGCATTTGATGAAGAAATAAACGTCTTGCTTTTTCGGTCTTTGTGATACAGAAGAACTCTGATATAATTGAGGGGAATTATAACAGAATTAATAATACAAGTAAGACATTTTTAAAAAGCCACTGCCTTTGTTCCCTTGGAACAAGTGACACTGGTTAGCAAGATTATTCAATTTGAAATAATTAGGTTTCTGGTTCCTGTAATTTAGGTCTTACCTGTCACTGCAAATTATCTAAATTGGTGTATATATATTTATGTATGTAATTGTATCACGTCAATAAGGCTAAATTCTTAAAATATTACATTCAAAGATTATANTCATTTTCTAATTAGAAAAAGTAATACATTTGAAATGTACTTTTGACAGAAAGACAAAAAGGTATTTACATAATTATTTTATCATAGGATACTGCTTAGATCATAGCTAAGGTTATAGATACAGATTTCTTTTAAACACTTATTTCGTGTGCTCAAGTTTTCTTCTTGTCAAAGAAATTCTAAAAAGCCATCTAGCATCCTATTAAATAATATACAACTTGGGGTGCAGAGATATATTAATCTATAATGACAGTGTGTCTTTTGCTATACACTTCCAGATCTTACTAAATCCAGCCNTGACTGTGGGGAATTCATTCCAATTCCATTATTTAGCTCAGTAGAATTTTATAGCCATTAAAAGCAAAGCACTAATTCCTTTCACTGAGTTTGAGCAAGGCACTGTTTAATANATTTAATTATAATTCAATTGAGTCCCAGTCCACTATTAGCTCACTGATGGACTTCAAATGTTATTATTAATAATAACTTCTATTGAGTACTTATTCTTCCTTATTCTATATCAAGCACTAAACTGTGTACTTTACATACATTATCTGTTTAATCTTCTAAATAACCACATGAATTAAGTACTATTTGTGTCCCAGATTTGCATATTAGGAAAAGAGGTTCAGAAAGGNTGTGCAGTTTGCCCAAGATAAATTTATTAGAGCCAAAATTGCATGCAGGGCTCTTCTTGGGACATATTATGGCAGATTGAGACAGAGAAATTCTTCATTCCAAATCTCATAACGCTGTAACACAACTCTACCCAGTATACTTTGTAGCTATTCATCTCTAGCAATTGGCTGAAGCAAGGGATGCTTGTGACCATTTCCCATGAAACTCTTCATGGCTCTGCATTGTTCAGGAAAACAAGGGAGCCAGCAGACAGCGTCAAATGCNTATGTGCATGAGGGTTTGTGACAGTCACTCATCCCTCTAANCGTCTATTTATTTATAAACACTCACTCTTTATTAAACACCACTGTGTACTAGGAAGTATGCTAAAATGAAGAACAGAACAGATGTGGGCTTCAGACTCAACAGCGCCTTGCGTCAAATGAGATAAAGTCAACTAAATAAAACACAAATATGATAAGCATAGTAGGAGGGTGAGGCTAACTCAATCTCTACAAAAGAGATACAGCAGTTTGATTATTCTTTGGGGAATATTCAAGGCAAGTGTCTTCAAAGAAGGGTCATTAGAGCTGCAACTATTACAGGTGTATCCCACAAGAAGGCTGGATGAAGAGATTCTGTTTACACATTCGTTCAGAAGAATCTGCCCCTCTGTGCAATGGAGCAGTGAGTACGAGAGCATGTATGCAAGCATGAGGACTTGAGTTTGACANCATCCATGTTTAGACATAAGAATTTGTTGAGGCCTGTCTGTGTATAAAGCAGGGTGCTAGGTCCCAGCCATACACCAGTGACACATAAGAACCAGGTTCTCAACAGAGAGCTTCTAGTCTAATGAAATGTCACACACTATGTCTTAGTGAAGCTATAGGCCATCACTCCAGGAGAAAGATGACTTAAAAAGAATTCACCAGTGAATCAGTGAGTGGAAATATCTGTTAGTTGTGTGAATTTTGTTATGATTAATTAAGATAAGCACTTCATAGATATTCTTCCTGAAACTTTCAGTCACAATTGCTATGCCTTCTGGACGGTGGTTAAGGTATGAACACACAACTTGTCAAAGTGCAGACAATGTCAGTAGAGCACTCAACTAGACACTGTCTTCGGGACATGACAGAACCACTGTGGTCTTTAACTCACAGCAGCTGTGCATGNCAGAATATGATCAAGCCAGTCAACGTTCTAGCTTGCAGAGGGGAGGCATTCATGAGTCCTGACTCCTAACAGAGAAGCCATGGACAGTTGATGGTTTGTAGGGGAGAGAGAGCCAGTTTTCTTCGATTTGATCACAATCCAGTGGATGGCCCCACACCCAGGAGCACATGGACAGCACAAATTGGTGATGATAGGTTATTTTAAAATAAGAAAGACAGAGGACACAAAATTGGGTATGAGGTGGGGTGGGAGCGGCTGGGGGAGGAAGAGTGGTGAACGTGATCAAACTACTTTGTATGAAATTTTCAAAGAATTCATAAAACAATATATTTTAAAAAGCTAGTGCTGTGCCTAGAAAGCATAATTATTTTCTCCAAAAAAGCGTTTAGCATATTATGCTCATTCAACTCAGAAGTTAAGGAAAATAAATTAGCAGATTGGGGTATGGCATCATGTGACACTCACATATGGGTTTCTTAGGTGTGGCTATGCTACTAAATTATTTGGTTCCTACCACAGAAACAGAAACATGCTAGTCAATCATTTCTGCCCACCTGATCATTAGCCGTGGTAACTTTTCCCATGTACAACTGTGCACATGGGGTGGGGTGCCAGCAGTCCTGTGAAAGATGCTGTATTTATAGATGCTGAGTGAAATCACCGTCCTCTGTTTATCTGACCTGCAGCCTCACCATTTTAAGAAGCATTTAATAGATATCTATTAACCTTTTACATTTCAAACAGCATTACAGCTATTGTCATAATTCTGCATTTAAAGGAGAAAAATTCCTACTTACGATGACCAGATAGAGCCAAGGGCAAGCTTTCTCTCTGGAGACTAAATCCAGAGAATTAACTTCAAATAGGATGCTTCAGGCATTTCTGTTGGTTATGATAAAAAATTTTCTACTCTCTCTGGAAATTTTTGAAACAAATAATAAAACAACTAGATAATAAACAACAACCAAACAAATCTCACAGAATAGCAAAGTACCTAAGTGATGTGCGGCAGTTACATCATCCCTAATGAAACACCACCCAGATGCTTTGAAGTGGGCCCTGAAGAGATCCTTCATCCCGGGGGTGGGGCAATGTCAAGGCTCTGACATTGGTGACAAAAGCACCTCCTCTTCAGCCTTGGGTCTCTCATCCTCACTCTCGCTGCCGCCACCACCCAACTCTAAGATGNGCTGTCCGTTTTAATCCAAGTATCACCCAGATCTTCCCCTTCATGTCCAACAGAGTCTAGGGCAAATAAGAAAATATTACTTTAAATAATTAAGNGAAAGAAGTTGAGATCGAAACACAACTGTATCTACTCAGCTTGTGAAAAGAGGGCTTGAACGCCTTGATTCCAGACCTACNTCATCCCAGCCCTGAGTCTGCCTNCTAGTAGTAGACTGCCTCTTGGTACCCAGCATCTCAAAAGATATTTCAAAAGGGAAGAAACTAAGAGAGATATTGTCCCTTCTGCCTCAAGAATGTGGTTCAGGGGAGGCCTCTTCCTGGGACTGAGAGCTGAGATAACTGGCCNTCACAGGACACAATACTCCCTATTCACAGGTGAAGCCTCATTTAAGGCTTATGCAAAACAACCATGTATGAACATGTATGTGATGTTATCTATATAAGAAGTCATAGTTGAAGAACAAGAGGGAGAGCATGGGTCTCCCTAAATATCAAATAGTCAACTAAGCATTAACAAGACCTAAATATGAATAATAAAACCAAAGCTCACTGGGGAAGGGCCACAGCATGATATTCCAGTACATAACTAATGAAAACAAAGTCCAGGGGACTGAGGAAGACAACAAAGGTGACCATGATCTTAATATTCCCATCCTTCTGGCTGTTATCCAGCCAAATATCAGAAGTCACTCTGCAAGTCTCACTCATAGAGGCTTCTTTTCTCCTCGCTGTGAGTCTGTGACAATGGACGGTCTAAATGCCAGAGAAACAATTGTGTTAACAACTTTGTGCCTAAGTGACAGGAAGGAAGTTCTCTGGNGCTAACCAATCACACACCTGGAAAGTACACCATCCAGCTGAACTCCCAAACGACTTTGCACATTCTCTTCTCAGCACAACACAGGGAAATAGTAAGATGATCTTCATCAAAGATACAAACTCGTCTGGCTCTTCATTTCAGTCAAATGAGCTCAGTTGTTGATGGGATTAACAAGATATATCCAATACCTTCTCTTAAAAAGGAGTTTCCACCATCACCAGAATATTGTAAAAAATGTCGAGTCACCACATTTCATTGAAAAATTCAACCAGTGAAGTTATCAAGATGCACACATAAGACAGTGCATGAGAAAATAGATGGAAGTTTCTGTTAAACATCAAATGTGTTAAACTANTGTGTTACCTTATTATCATTATATAGTGATATGATTTAAGATTAATTATGTTTTGTATTTATTGATTGAAGTATGATATTAACAAAATGTAATTTTAATAGTGACCACAGAGAGAATTCAAATATTTTTCTTTTTGCTAGGCCCAGCCCCAAAGGTAGCTAGAAACATTGTAAAGCCAGGTGAACCCCATTTCTGACTAGTTCTGCTCCCCTCAATCTGTCTCCCAACTACTTCTTGGCTTTTCAGAAAAAGAGGGGTACGAACACTAAATATATTCTCATTTCTATTTGTACGCATGCTGGGGTAGGTGAAGCAAAAATGAGGAAAAAAGCAGTTTTTCCTCAACACAGTAACTCCTCAGTATTTTCAAAGAACCCAGGCCAACAACCACCTCTCAGGCAACACTTCTCAATTCCTCTCCGAAATTCCTCTCCACTTAGAGTCTTCTAAATTTTCACTATAAGGCCTGGGGATTTGGCTCCATGGTAGAAATCTTGTCTAACATGCACAAGGCCCTGGGTTCAGGTCCCAGCTTACAGCTCTCAACACTCCAGCCCTTTCCCCACCAAAACCAAGTCATTTATGACCATGCTCCTGTCTAGACAGTTACTATGTTAGCAGAGCCTGTGGGGCTGGAGGGAGGAACACTGGGTCCTAGGAACCTACACATGCACTTCACATAGTTTAGGAAAAGGAGAAANGGGGGCCTCTAGTAACGGNGACCTCCAAAGTCCTCTGCTCTCCATTTCTACACCTTCTGTGACACAGCTGTTGGTAACATGAAGTTGAGAATAAAGGTATTCTGTTTCTTACAAAAGGGGAAACTCACAAAGGTGATAGTATTTCACTAGATTGGCCATCTCCTGCTTCTAGGGTGTAGGCTGCTTCCCATGATGCAGTGCGAAGACATAGGTGCTGTTGGCATTGTCAGCTAAAATCCCAGCTGAGGGAAGGAAGGATTCCAGACACCNAGTGCTCAGCTTTGACTTCTTTCTGCTTGTTTATTTGTTTTGTTTTTTTCGACACAAGGTTTCTCTGTGTAGCTNTGGAGCCTTTCCTAGAACTCATGCTGTAGACCAGGCTGGCCTCGAACTCACAGAGATCCACCTGCCTCTGCCTCCAGAGTACTGGGATTTAAGACGTGCGCAACCACCACCCAGTCAGCTTCGACTTCTTAAATCTTTGTCTTTTGTTGTTGATGGTCCTGTTTGGTGCCAGGTATTGAACCAAGACTTTGGATGTGCTAGGTAAGTTCTCTTTCTACTTTGTGTTTTGAAACATGTCTCACTAAGTTGCCTAAACTGATCTTGAACTTGATGTCCTACTCCCTTAGCTTCCCTNGGAGCTGGGATTCTGGGCCTGAACCAAAAGCCTGACCGAANGCTTTTGTTTTTTGTAAATTTATGTGTGCGTGGGTATGTTTGTGAGAGTGTATGCCACATNTGTATGGGTGCCAGACCAGGAGGCCAGGAGGTAGAGGCCAGATAAGGGTGCTGGATCTCCTGGAAGTGGAGTTACAGGCAGTTGTGACTCCATCCCCTCAGTGTGTGTGCTAGGAACCAAACTGTGTCTTCTGGAAGAGCAGCAAGTGCTCTTAACTACTGACACACCTCCCCAGCCCCCACACTACATTTTTATACAACTATCCTTGAGACCCATTGCTTCCAAACTCTCACACCATTGAAACTCTCAGAAGGAAGCAGCAGGATGGTGACTATAATAACCTCTTCCGTGGTCTGNCCATCGAAATCCTGTACTTAGAGTAAAAACTATTCCANCAAACATCAGAAATTCTTGGGGAACTGTGGCTGGACCTGTTCAATAGGAGACATTTCCATGAGAGGAAATGAATTCAGGTCCTGGCTGTTACAGACTTAAGCCCAAACCTTGAGCAAGGTCCTTCACCTCCTGGTCCTGTTTGTACAACCTTAGAAAGACATGGACTAGAGGGAATACTGGGGTTCCTTCCAGGTCCCAAGTTCTATGGCTTGTGATTATTGTATGGGTGGTACAACTCAGTACTTAGCAGAAATTGAAACTGCCAGGAAAAATCCTCCTCTTTAAACATCTCCGAAACTCAGAGTTCCCATTCTGTAATAATCTTTCAGCCTTCAGCTCCTGCCAACACTCCCAAGTTTACGTCTTTGTCAACCAAGGANGGAAAAATTGGGTGAAGCTGGATCAAGTCTCAGTTTACAACATTTGTCTAGGAAGGATTTATTTTGCTTAATCTTCTTTTTTTAACTGATGTTAATTTTCAGGAAAATTAGGTCCAATTGTTTCTGAATAGTTTTGTAACTCAACAGAATCAAGTTAAATTTAGTCTAGTTATTTTCTGCAATCCCAGACCCCATATGCTCCTTTCTCTTTCTTTAACTGTGACCAAAAAACCANTGTAAAAGGCCCAGAGCTGGTTTTAGATATGAGGTTCACAGATTTTGAAAGACTGAATTTGTCCAAGGTGTCTCTCNATTCAATTTACTAGGCAGGCCTACATGGAGAGCATGGCTACCCTTCTGGATTGACTGCGAAGCCCATCTCAGAAATCTTGGGCCCAGTTCATCTCTTTTCCATGAGGTCTTGAACTTGTTCTTCTATAATACAAGAAGGATTACTTATAACAACTTCAAGTATGCCATCTCTTCATTGCTTCCTTAGAACTCCATGGTAGCAGGACATGGCCAACGTGTTCATACTAAATTACTACAGAAGAGAAATTGCTAGACAGTCTTTCCCATAGGAGGAAATTACCTGTCTGGTTCCCACAAAGTCAGGCATNAAGGTGCATAAAACACATAAATAAACATACTCTACCATGAAGTGGTACACACTNGAATGAATGAATAATACTTTCTAAAAGAGGGCTGAAATGTGGCTTGGTGGTAGAGTAGTTGACCAGCATCCACAAGACTCTGGGTTCAATCCCTATCCCTGAAAACAATAAAACAAACAAAATAAAGTTGTAAAATGATAAATTACAACTTTATTCTTTCTAGACTGGTCATTGGAATTTACATTGGAACCAAAATTTTCTAAGAGAAAACAAAACAAAAAACTACACCATGTAATTTTTTTTCCTTTAGTAAACTTTCAATCATAATAAAGGATTCCAAACTATTCTGGCAAATGAAACCAAACAATATTAAACATTATAGAATTCTATGGCACCTGCTATTATTTTCTTATCAACGAAATACTTCTGTGACAGAATCAGCCAGTACAATCAGTTAAAANAGTCCTTNTGACCACATCACTTCATGGAATTGAATTTTACTAATTGTTTTAGAATGCTAACATAAACCAAATTATCTTTTATTCCGAGTGATTTCTGCCTTTGGTTAGTGCTCATTCATTCATAAAATGAATGTGAGTGCTGCGTGTGGGCCCACTGCTAGTCCCCAAGACACAGCAGGGAACAATATAGATCTAGTCACACATGGAACATATTTTACTAGCGAGGAATAAGTAATGAACAGTTACATACATAAGAATTGGGTTTAAGGAAATTAAAGGAGGCCAGCAGAGGCTGCCCAGTGTGGGCAGATACTGTGGCTGGGGTGTTTGTAGACTGTCTCTTCAAGGAAAAAACANTGAGACTGAGACTTGATAGGTGAGCACCTGCCCACAAAGGAACTGTGGGAAATGTAGTTCAGGCAGAGGAACAGAAGAAGCCAAGATAAAGACAGAAAGGAGCTTTGAATCTTTGAGGGTCTGAGAAGGAAGGGTAGTGTAAGAGACTGCCACAGTGCATGAAGTCTAGAACTAGCAGGGGTCCACCCAACAAGGCAGGATGAAGCATTTACTACAGGGCATACGGTTAAGTATATGATGTCATCTGTTACTGAAAGACCCCTGTGGCTGCCAGGGAAAGTGAATTGCAGATGGGCATGAGCAGCCTTTGCTCAGGTGTGACATGGGAGGTCACAAATTTGACAGTGGCAGTAGGGACAAAGCAAACAGTAAGAGACAGATCCCTGAGGAAAGTCTGCAGGACCTGGAGACTGACTGACTGTGGGGAAGGGAAGCTAACTCCAGCCTGATTGAAATTAATGAGATCCACTAATTAGGATAGCATTTTACCACAAACAAATTATTAAGCTCTTTCCCTGCCAAGTGCCATGTCCTGCCTTTAGGAATAAGGCTTAAAGATCATTAAAACAGAGGCTGGCAGGAGTCAAGGGGCCTCCAGTAATTTCTAACCATGGGGAAGGGAACCACAAGGGAAGTTATAATATCATGTCACAGTCACAAAGCGTGTTGCTGTTTACAAAGTGCTTTTTATAACCATGGCTTCCTTCACTTTTATCTTTCTTCAGGTTACACGGGATTTCCATACAATGGACTGTGTTCATANCCTGGTGCCTTTGTATGCNTGACACACCTGGGTTTTGATGGAGAGTGAGTTGACACTGCCTGTCCCAAGTTGGGTTTCCCCTCCCTAAAATCATTGCTTCTGACAGGAGCTCCTCTTCAGACAGCAATAGTCTTCAGTAATTTAAAAGAAACATTTTTTCATTATCTTCTTATTTCAGGGCTATGCAGTGATCACCCAGCAGACATATGAAAATAAGATTCAATTGGATTGTTAAGAATTCAGCATTAGGCGAGCCTTGAAATGATTATGCTTTGCTCTGAACGAAAGGGAAAGTCATATTGCTATGCATGAATTAATGTAGGCCATGACCTACCAGGCCTGCACACAGATCAAAGCAGGTGCTTGCCCCAAAGCAGATTGAAGGTTGGGAGGGGGTGTATCCTAACAAAGGCTGTGATCTTCCCAAGCAAATGGCCATGGTGCTGTCTCTTCTCAAGAGCATCAGCCACAAGGCTCCAAAGTCTGGGACATGGGTGCTAGTAGATGTTGCTACATCAGAAAGGGTGCTGAGCCATATGTCAAGCTGGTCTGTGACTTGAGTAGGCAATAAAGAAGTGGAAAATACACTCCCACACTTCCCCTTCCCATAAGAAATCTCAGAATAACATTCAGGGATAGAGACTTCGGCCCCTAAGAACTCAAGAGTTCAGAGCTGGGTTTATAATGAGAACTTGGCTTTTCCTATGATACAGGAAAACACACACACACACACACACACACACACACACACACACACACACACACCCCTCTTCTAGGAACATAAAGTAATAATCTTTGTACAATGGGGCTAGAAGTGATCATGGAATTTGACTGAACTTGTGAAAGGTAATGTGTATCAGACATGAAAATAAGCAGTGATCATCAATAAGTGACTCCTGGTGGTCATGCTCTGTTAGTTCAGAGAGCCTTTGCTAAGTGAGAACTGTGAAGATGAAGAAGTGGAGTCCGCATGCTCTCTTCTCTCTCCCGAGGTGCACACTTGACCAAAAGGCAAGGCAGGATTTGATACTTGGGTCTCTGAACCCAGGGAAGAGCAAAGGCCAAGATGACTATTTCTTTTAAATTTCTGAAGATTATTGTTGTTAGAAAAAGATCTCTTATGAGCATAGGGAAGACCTGCATCCTGCCTGAGGATTTCAGAAGGTGCCATGGGGGAGGCAGCATTGGGAATACAGAGCGAAGGCCAGCCGTGAAGGCATAGAAGAGGAAATGGGGAGAATCCCCTTGAGGGAGGAAGGTTAAGATGGCAAGCGGGGTTGATGGGCTTAAGTTTGCCAAAAAATCCAGACGGGGTGAGACTGAGCTAGAGTAGCTCTCAGAGAACTTCAGGTGGAAATGTTCTGGCTTAAAAGGAAGGTTTAAAAGATATGTTATGCTTTGAAAGTGAAACGTCTTCACAGGGTCATTTGTCTAAATAGCTGGGCCCCAGCTGATTGGTGCTGTTTTGGAAAGTTCAGAGGCCTCTGTGACCGGCTTGGACCCTAGGTGTGGTTCTAGAGGGTCATCTTTGATCAGTGCCATCTAACAAACAGCTGTCACATCCACAGAGACAGCCTGCCATGGTAGACTGTGTTCCCTTGAACTGTGAGCTGAAGTAACTCCTCCTCACTGAGTTTCTTTCTTTCAGATGTTCAGATATCTTCTCTTATGAGAAAAGCAACTGGTACAAGAAGCCTGAGCAGGAAAATCCACCACTGTGTCCCAAGAGGTTTTTTTTTTTTTTTTTTTTTTTTGTTTTGTTTTGTTTTGTTTTGTTTTGTTTTGTTTTAGTCCAATTCATGCAACNTCCAGAATCATCCTGAGCCAGAGCCGGTGCAGTGAGTACCTGAACTCCGTTTTGCAGGAAGAACTGGGGCACAGGAAAGTCTTCTGTCTCAACAAAGTTTTCACAGATTGGAAAGCACTGCCTCTCATCACTCCTGCGGATCTTTAAAATTATGCTAAACTGTACAGTAATTTTGTGTTCAAAATTACAAGGTCATTTTAAAAGAGAAGACCCCACGATGTCACTCATATGTCACTCATACTGCTCCTATTCATGAATGTAAAACAAAAAAAGTAGAGAGGGGAAAAAAGGAAGAGAGAAAAGGAGGANGAGAAAAAATATAAATTGAATATGCAGCAAAAAGCAGAAAAAACAAAACCCCNNAAAACAACAATAACAAAAAACAAAACCAAAAAACCANGAAGCAAGGTTTCAGATATTAACAAGAGAAATCAAAACTAGGAAAAGGAAAGAGAAAGAAAGCTCTTGGCTTTTGGTAGTTGCTCAGAAATGGAGAAATGGTTTTCTTTCATGGTACGACCCAGGTAAGTGGACCACACAAGAGCAGGCCCCACACCCAATAGTAGCTGAACAGCACAAATAGGACACTGTGGGGCTTTTGTTTATTTGTTTTGTTTTTATTTTTTAACACAAGAGAATTAAAAGTCGAGTGTCTAGGAAGGTGAAGGTGGGGCTGGGAGTAGTTGGCAGAGGTGGGGTGGGTAGATCAAAGCACACTCTGAAATTTTCAAAGAATTAATAAAGGTTTTTAAAAAGATAAGTAGGGCAAAAGGTTTAAAGAGAAACAAGAAACAGGGAACAGAGGGGGGGTGAAGGAATAAGCAGGTATTAGCATCTNTAGTTAGCTCTTGTCTCCATAGGTAACAGTAAGGGAATGGAGAGACAGGAAGGGGCACAGATCCCAATATATGCAGATCTGGGAGTCTCTGCCAATCTTTTGTGAGTTGCCTGGTCTTTCCAACCATCCTGTATCATGGAGGAAGCAGCCTTGTCTCAAAGCCTTATGTCTGACTCCTGAGCCAACCAACAGGTTTTCCTTCAGTCCAATACTGCAGTATCTGGGTGTGGTACCCATCAGCCCGAGCCAAGGGAACGCCCCAGTGCTGTCAGCTGTCAGTCTGCACTGGGTTGGAAAGAGGGCTTGCTCAGTCTGGACACAGGGCAGGAAGAGGGTGATGGATAGCTACTGTTTCACCATTTCTGTCTCCTCCATCGTACTCTTGGCTAGAACCAAGCACTGTGCTTGAGACAGTAAGAAAAGGAGTTCATTTCAGGGCTCTCAGAAGAACCCCAGCAGGCAGGGCTTTGTGAAGTTTTCTGAAAATTAGCAGCAATTTTCTCAGAGATTCTTTTTTTTTTTCTCTCAAGGTCTGATTTTTTTCTCTCTTGTTTTGTGTTTTATTGAAAAAATTTAATACAACATAATTTTTGGCATTTTAAAATCACAGATCCCAGGGATTCAGTGCCTCCTGAGATCTTGCTCTCTCTTATTTTTTTCATTAACTCATTTTACTTATTTTACATACTGACTACAGTTCCCCTTCCCTCCTCCCTTCCTGTTCCCTCCCCCATACAACATTTTAATCATATTTTCCCTCTCACTATTCCTCCCAGATCCTCTTCTACCTCCCCATCTACCCAACTTTAGATTCTCTGTCTCTTCCTCCCTATCTCCTCTCTCCCTCCCTCTGCCCTGCCTACTTCCTCTCTCTCTCTTCAAAACAAAACCAAAACAAACAACCAAAACAACACATGCAAAAGAAAACAAATAATCAAGAGACCAATATGACAAAACAATGCTCAACTAAAGCAAAATGAGACAAAAAGCCTACAAAAATACCTTCAAGTTTGTTTTGTGTTGGCCAACTACTGCTGGGCACAGGGTCTGCTTTGAAGTGTGGTTAATAGACCTAGCAAGAACTCCATTAGAGGAAGCTGGTTTTTCCTTTGCCAGTGGGTATCATTTGCAGATTGCTTCTTGCTTAGGCATAGGAGCCAGTGTCCACTTCTCCACTCAGTGCTGGAATCCTGCCTGGTTAGAATCTGTCCAGGTCTTGTGTGTGTTGCCACAGTCTCTGTGAGTTCGTGTGTGTATCAGCTCTGTTGTGTCTGGAAGACACTGTTACCTTGAAGTCATCCATCACCTCTGGCTCTTACCGTCTTTCAGCCTCCTCTTCCACATAGATCCCTGAACCTTGAAGGGAAGATGTAGACACACCNTTCTCGTTCTCTCCCACACACCAGTTCCCAAATAATCACTCAGAAACTTAATATTACTTAAAAAAGCTCGGCCAATAGCTCAGGCTTATTACTAACTAGCTCTTTCACTTAAATTAACCCAAAATTCTCATCTATGTTTAGCCACATGGCTTAGTACCTTTTCTCAGTATAACATTCTCATCTTGTTTCTCTGCGTTTGCCGGCGACTCTCTGACTTCGCCCTTCCTCTTCCCAGAATTCTCCTAGTCTGGCTCTCATGCTCAATTTTTTCCTGTGCAGCTATCAGTCAATTAGCTTTTTATTAGCAAAAATAGAGTAATACATATTCATAGTGTAGAAAAGGATTGTTCCACAGCAGGAAGGGTTTGATGAAGACATCTCATTTAAGACTAGNTGCTCCAAAGTCTCTCACTCTCTGAACATTGTCCAGTTGCAGGTCTTTATGTTAATTCTCATCTACTGCAAGAAGCAACTTCTCTGATGAGGGCTGAGCAAGNCACTGATCTACGGGTATAGCAGTATGCCATTAGGAATCATTTTATTGCTATGTTTCTTTAGCAGAATAATNNTAGTAGGTTTTCCCCTAAGCCTATGACCTATATAGTCTCAGGTGCTTGGCAACCCAAGAAATGTCAGACATGGGTTCCATCTCNTGGTGTGAGTCTTACATCCAATCAGAAAGTGGCTGGTTATCGCCAAAACATTTGTGCTATTATTGCACCAATTTATCTTGCAGGCAGGTCACTGTTGTAGGTCACAGGGGTTGCAGCTGGGAGATATTGATGATTACCTTTCTCTTCCAGTAGTGTGAGGAATAACTTCCAGCACCATGAACACTAGTCAGTAGGGCATGAAGCTTCTAGTTAGGCATCAGCTTGATTTCTCTGAGTTCAATGAAATATGTAAGCATTGTTTTCAGTAATACACCCTTATCAAGGTCTGATCATTTTTACTTGTTAAAGACTTATTTTGGACTGGATTAAGACTTAGAAGTAGAAGCTCTCAACAAGGACAGCATATACATCTTGGCAATCTACCCCTGGTATTTTTCTTTGGCTTCATTTATTCTCTTNGCCAAAGTTTATTATATTCTTCAGTCTGTTCCTGTTTAGCTTAGTGCATTGTTTCTTCAGAGCAGTAAGTCAACATTTGAGAACATGTGGAGTAATAGATGCTGGATCTTGGGTTGTGGGCTCATCATCNTCTTCGTGTAAGGGCTCTCTGACAACATGTTGGAGGATATCATCTTCTTTAGAGAGATTGAAAGCTTTCGGGTCCACCTAGCTCTTCGTGGTCTCAACTGCTGAGGCACAATAGTATCTGTCAGTCCAGGAATATCTTTCTCTCCTGTGTTTGCAATAACCAAGTTGAGAACATTCAGACTTGTCAGAAGAAGTTTTCCTGCCCCAATCGCCTGCTCCCAAATAACCAGCAGCTGCTTCCCAAATAACTAACTTGGAGACTTAATATAAATTATAAATGCCCGGTTGATAGCTCAGGCTTGTTATTAGCTAACTCTTACACTTAAATTAACCCATATTATTTCTTATCTATGCTTTGCTATATGGCTTGGTATCCTTTCTCAGTACAGCATGCCCATCTTGCTCTCTCTGCATCTGCCACTGACTCTCTCACTCCACCCTTCTTCATCCCAGTATCCTCAGTTGGATTGTCCCACCTAACTTTATCCTGCCTTGCTATAGACCAATCAAGTTCTTTATTAACCAATGAGAGTAATGCATATTCACAGTGTACAGAGGGATTATTTCACAATATAAACAAGTATCTACAATGCATCCTCAAACAGACATGCTCTTCCTCTCTCCAGTTCTCCTTGGTTTATAACTGTATTTAATAGAAGGAGCACTCTGCTGTGTGTTAAGACACTTTGTGTCATGGGAAAACCTTGTTTGTCCTTCTTACCACTGATGAGACTACACACCCTTCCACTCTTCACCAAGAGCATCTGCAGATACTTCTGTGGCCACGTGCTTCTCATAGAAAGTACAAATCTTGTGTTCATTGTCCACTTCAGTGAGTTTCTGAAACCTGGTGGCTGGGAAGGAGGTATTTGGCTTCATCTTGATACAAACCTATCTAGGAATTGACACAAAAAGGAACTCCTCAGAAGTTCTTGATAAACTGCCACAAGCCCATTTTGTATTGGCATACAAGACTGCACTTAGATTATTTCCTGGGAACCACTTCTTCATTGCTTCTTATGGTCTAATCAAGCTCTCTTG
>LZPO01117208.1:0-12108 GCA_001675575.1 Neotoma lepida
TTTACTCAGTTGAAGAGTAGAAGACTGAGGTCTCTGAGGAAGAGGGAATTCTGCAGAGAAATGACCTGTGAACTTGGACTGTAATGTCAGCTCTTTCCTGGGTCTACAGTCTATCAGTTCAAGTCTCATCGTTTCAACTTGCCCTCAACAGATTCAACTGCATTAAACGGAATCAAAATGAATGATATTCTCAAATTTTCAATGGAGAGAGGAAAAATATTTGTGGATGCAGATTTTGGAATTGCAAGTCTACAACTGAATGAACCAATTCCTTAACCCTCTCCCCAGTATGTGTGTAGTGTGTGTATGTGTAGATAGATACATATATGTACACACAGAGATAGACACATATATTTGTTTCTCTAATAAGTCTCAAGCTTTTTAAAATCAGAAGTTAGAATTTTATTAGGTTTTTACATCTCTTGGTGTCTAAGCATTTGGTAGAGTTTCAATAAATGCTTATTGATTTATAAATCAGTTGACTCAAAATGAATGATATCTCCACAATTTTAGGGAGACAGGAAAACTGTTGGCATTGTTGAAGAGTCCAGATAGCATATGTGAAACCGACAAAAAATATTTTGAGAAGGAAGAAAATTGAAAATTTAATCAGGAGACTAATTGCGAAGTGTTACTATGTCACATCTTGATGTGTAGGTA
Source organism: Neotoma lepida (assembly GCA_001675575.1). Classification (NCBI taxonomy): domain Eukaryota; kingdom Metazoa; phylum Chordata; class Mammalia; order Rodentia; family Cricetidae; genus Neotoma; species Neotoma lepida. The sequence continues at coordinate 661 of LZPO01117208.1, forward strand.
TGTTTTTGAAAAACGACCAAGCTTGTAAATTCACATGAGTAATAGTTTTTAAAATATGGCTTAATATCTTGAAATTTCTGTTGCTTTTCACTCAGCGATATGATCAAAATTGTTATTAATAATAATCTTTAAAGCAACATCCTTCTCAGTGACATTTAAATTTCACTAGGAATTGTACATTTTCAGATAAAAGCTTTCACAGACTAATTAAGAGTTTTTGAGGTTTTCCTAATTCCCTTAAACAACAGTGGTCCTTTAGCCGGGGAGCTAGTGTCTAAGCTGATGAGTCCTATGGAGTTTTGAGGCAGGACACTGACTAGTGCTTCAGACCCTGGGCTCATCCAGGAACCTGACTCTAGTTATGGACGGGGCCTGGGGGTAAAACTAGCCTGTCACCCCACGCCACCCCCACTGCTGGGGTGAATGAGGAGAAAAGAGAGGAAAGAGAGAGGGGTTCCCCAGCTTCACAAATCTTTGTGTTGAACATATCCTAATATGTTATTTCCTAGAGTTAATGCCTGGAACATTTTCTAAGGAAAGTGCTAGAATGAAGTCCGTGGTTCTTTCACACCGGCTTACCNTTAGTGACGTTAAATGACGTAGTCACTTTGTGAGGGAAATGAAGAAATTGATTCAGGGTGATGTGGCCACCTTGTCATGTCTGGTTCCCCTTTCCCTGCTCTATATTAAGTCTTGGAGCTTCCAGGAGGGCGTGTTTTGTGCTCGTGGAGGAACCTGAGAGAAACTTGTAAGTAAACCTTCAGAATAACCTTTGCTTCTAAAATTGCTTTTAAAAGAAAATACTAGTAAACTGGAATCAAGCCCCAGGACTAGAGAGTACTGTAAACCGCTCTTCTACCTCAGCTGTCTGCCGTGTGGCAAAGGAACAGGAAGATAGATTTTGAGGGCTGCTACCTGGCTACTCATAATCTCAGGGAAGGCTGCCCAGGGATGTCCTGTTGTAGGCGCAGTGTGTTCAGATCGATCTGGCTGGGGAAGGGTGAATCTCTGTGGCCTGGCATCCTGACCGTGGTTAGCGTGGGGAGCTGGTCTGTGCTGCACTAATGCAGAGCGGCCCAGCCTGGCCAGCGGTGAGCTTCCCAGCTTGGCATCACACAGTGATGGACTGAACTGTTCCCTAAACGCTATTCTGTTTACCCTTCAACTTTCATTAATCTCCCTTCTTGTATGAAGGCCATCTTCTCGGAGAAGGCAGTTGCTGGCTTTCCCAAGGCAAGAATGATTAAAGCAGACTGATGAGAAATTCATTTCACCTCAGAAGAGGTCGCAGCTCATGCTTATGCTATTTTGGCAGCCTGAGAGAACAGCGTGTTCCCAAGCAAATGATAAGTTTGCAAGAAAGAAAGAGGGAAGAAAAAAGGGAGGGAAAAGGAAGCGGAGGCCTTTCATTCCTCCTTTGTCCCACGTCCAGGTGCTGCGCTTTGATACTCTGCCTCAGAAGTGGCTGCAAAGTCCTCGCTCCAGGCATCTGTGACTCTTATTCATCTGTCACTCAGAGACCACTGGGCCAGCAGGGACCTTGGAGAGGGCCCAGGAAGTGAAATGACCTATGAAAAGCCACATAGTCTGTGTAGGTCGATGCAGAGCAGGCCTCCTGTCTCCATGGCCCGGATCTTTTTTATTTCACTCTTCCCTTTGCTGGAATTTCTTTTCAAATGAGTTTCATGTCAGGTCCTGAAGAAAGCTGGAGGCAGAGCTGGTTGGAGGTGCCCTGGAGGAAAGGAGAGATTGTCCCTTTGGGCTAGTGTTTCCCCAGGTGTCTGCAGATTTTCTGGGCTGGCTGAGCTTAGGCCATTGGCTTCTGTCCAGAAGCAAGGTCAGAATGAGTTGGCAAGTGTAAGACACCAGACCAGGCCAGTGCTCTTCCACCGAGAGAACCAGCAAGAACAGCATAGTTCCTGAGGTTGTAGGCTCCTGGCCTTTCCCAGCAAGAGACCATGTTCATTCCTTCTACCCTCACTCTAGCAGCAAGCGTTCTGTGTGCGCCATTGGGGATGTGCATCTTTTAGAGCAATCTAGAGCACTCGTACGGTCAGCTATTCACGTGCAAGTTGTCATTATTATTTCATGATTCTCTTTGTTATAAGATCTGGCCAGGTCTTGTGTCTGAAGCAAGATAGGAGACATACTTGCATATTGAAGCTTGATTTGTGCTCAAAGGTTGGTGCTCAGGAATAGGGGTGTTCCTGACTCCCCAGTAAGGTGGGCAGAGTGCACTTTGGGTACTGTGGTGGGAATTTATGAATTCCATGCCAGACCATGCTGATACACTGAAAATTTAGCATGTGTGTTCTACACACACACACACACACACACACACACACACACACACACAGTGCCAGAGAAAACCATGGCAGCTGTGTTTGCTAGCTACATGTGCAGGGTGAATGGGAAAGGCTGATGCTCCTGTTTCCATAGCAACAGCTCAGCTCTGCATAAAAGCAGGTAAACAAGGACTCAAGTTAAATACACAGGCTGTGCAGCTCTGCAGGGCACTTGGTTTGATTCAGGGTCCTCACCACAGCCCTGTTCTTTTCTGCTTCTTCTCACTGGGTCTCATGAGCATCACCTTAACCCTGTCAAAGAGAGATGGTGTCCTGGTAGTGCTCTGCTGTTCACTGTAGCTAAGGTTTGCCTGCATGAGGCACGATGCAAACTGTAGGCTAGAGATAAAAGCAAGGAAGCGGTGATTGCTTTTGGGAAATTGCTGCTGTAAAAGCGAGAAGCAGGCTCTTTTTGTTGGAGAGACAAGGCTGTTGAGTCAGGCAATAAGCGTTATTGATAATGGAAGCAAAATGATAGGTTAAAGGGATCAAGTAGGCTTTTAGAAACTGCCAAAAGAAATGATGTCCAGGATGAAGGACTCAGTCTTGTAAACTCAAAGGAAGGGAAGCAAACAGAGCTCAAATAAATACCAGCTTACAGCACACTCAAACTATCCCCGGGAACAAAAGCGTAAGGAAAGTGACCCCAGGGCGTGGCTGGGAAGTGAGCTAAGGTGAGAAGGGGGCAGGGAGGCTGGAGGAAGTGATGAGCTTCAGGAAGGTCAAGTGCAAACTGACAACTGAGCCCAAAATCTGCCAGACTGACCCAACATCTTTTAAAGTCAGCTAGCCCCCAAAGAAAGGTGCTAGGGATCGAACCCAATGCACCCAGTGTGGCTGTGTGAGGAAAAGCGCTCTCTAAGGAAGTTTAGGCTAATGCGGTCTACAGACACCACTCTCACCCAATATAACTGATGTCCTCAGAAGAAGAGGGAAAGGTAGTTGCTTGCCATTGCTGAAGAGAGGGTGAGTCTTCACATTTGATTAAAGATAATACACTGTGGAAGAATAAAAAGAAGGAGAGGAGAGAGAGAAAGAGGAGGAGAAGCCAGAGATTTCTCCCCCATCTCTACTACATGAAGACACACAAAGAGAAATCAGCCATCTGCACACCAGGAAGAAAGCCTTCACCAGAGCTTGACCCTGTGAGACCTTGAACAGGGTCTTCCAGTCTCCAAAACTGTGAGAAAGAAATGTCTCCCGCTTCTTTCTAAGGCATATTTGTTATAGTGTCCCTGGCTGATCATGACATGCATGCAGGGAATTTTGACTCCAAAGCCTCTGAGAAAGAAACCAGCGAATAGCTTGTCAGACTTTGGACATTACTGGTACTGGAAAAGGGGAGAATCAGGGTACCTGAAGAAAGACTAGCAAGATGGTAGGGCCCACACTGAAGCAAGAAGAGATCACCAAAGTCACCTGCAGGACACAGCATCCTAGTACCAGGTAAATCGTGCAACCATCTTACCACTCAGCCTCTCAGGAACTTGAGCATTCAGGCTTTGCCTAGATCAGAAAATAGAAAGTCTCAGTTTTCTATGGAAGTGCATGATGATCTGGAAATGTGTTGTGTTGACAGGACACATCATTTCCAGGGACTGTCTGAGTGTTTGGAGAAGTTTCTCTCCTCAACCTTCGACAAAAAGGATCAGGCAGGTCTTCTAAATTAGGAAAAATGATAAGCCAAGGTGGGGAAGAAATCTAAGCCATGTGAGAGTAAGAGAAGGGGAGATTCAAGGTCGGGCTCAGCTTTGTCCCTTGTGCACTGAGAGAATGCCTCCAGCCTTTCTCCCTGAAGGGTTGGTGTCTTTGGGTAACATTCTGTTCTCAGCACAAAGACAAGGAGAATAAGGGTGGAGCTGTCGCTTGTTGAGTAAACATGAGCCTCTTACAGGACGAAATTGCAGCCATAGATCTCATTTAATTGATATTAGACTTTATTGTAGAATACTAAAATTTTAATGTGTCTATAAATCTATTTCATACTTGCGGAGGAATATCTGTATTAAGAACATGCTGTACGAGGATAAAGGCAAGAGAGGGAAGAAAGGAGCCTACAATATACATTATTAATATTTCAGAAGATGAGAAAAATTGGGCCCTTATAGAGGAAATTAGAAAAAAAATGAAACTGGGTGTTCTAATTAGGTTAAAGACAGATCTGNTGGTTGGAGACCTTTGACCCTCACGCAGTCAACTGTTTTGATGATGAAGAGAAAAACAAATGAGTAGATGGTGGAGATGGGATTGTGATACTTGGGTCAGCTGTTGAACAGTCACTGGTGGTGAGTGTGACCTGTTTCCAGTAGGGACAAGCTCAGACAGATGAGTGCCTTGTCCCCTCGCCCAGACTTATGAAATCTAGGCAGGATGCAGAGGTGATGGCTGCAATGCCTTGAATTCCACTGTGCCAGCCACTCTGCCTGCTGGCCCGCAAGTTTCACTAAAGGCTCAAAACTTCAGCTTCCTCTGCATAAAATGCAAAGTGTGTTTGAGGTAGGAGATGTAGAGGCTTCCTGCAAAGTGCCCTTGATGTAATAGACAATTAGTACTTATTGATGTGCCATTCAGTCAAATAACAGTGTGGGATCGAATCCAAAAGTTCTGCTGTTATTCTAAAATTCATGGCAAAGAAAGTGCATGGGGCCATGTCTGAGGAGAGAGACACAGCTCCTGACCTGCTCCAGGGTGGATGTTCTGCTCACTGTCCAAAGTCCAGCAAGTCCTCCTGTGTAGGGACAGAGGGAAAGTGTCGGGAGCACAGACCCATTGGTGATATTGGCCATGTGCAAACACTGCTCACCTCCCATCTAACTTGATTCTGAAATAGCACGTTTGCAGGAGTAAAGAATGGTGGTCCTTCATGGTCCCACCATAACCTCCTTTCCAGTTCCCCTTTCCCCTGACGAAATTAGAACAGCCTCCTGTGGGGAATTTTTATTAAGAAATATTTTTATTGCATTAGTGTGGTGGGGGCAGTGGAGTGTATTTACTATGCATTGCTGTGTAGAGGTCATAGGACAAATCTGTGGCGTTCACTCTGTCCTTGTACTTTTATGTGGGTTCCAGGTATCAAAACTCAGGTAGCCATGTGTCTTTGTTAGGGTTTCTATTACTGTGACAAAACACCATGACCAAAAGCAACTTGGGGAGGAAAAGGCTTGTTGCACTTTACATGTCCAAACTACAGTTCATTATAAAGAGAAGTCAGGGCAGGAACTGAAGCTGAGACCAAGGAGGAGTACTTCTTCCTAGCTTTCTTCTATGGCTTGCTCAGTCTGCTTTCTTCTTACACAACTCAGGACTACTATCCAGGNTTGGCATCGCCCCCTTCCATGGAATAGGNCTACCCATATCTATTATTAATCAAGAAAAATGCTCCACAGTATTGCCCATAGGCCAATCTGATGGAGGCATTTTCTCAACTGAGGTTCTCTCTTCCTAAACGATGCTAGCCTGTGTCAAGCTGACAAAAACTAACCAAAACACCAGGCTTACAAAGCAAATGCCATGACCTGCTGGGCCATCTTGCTGCCTCCACATGATCCTGATCTCTGTGAAGCTAGTCCAGGTGACAATGATCCTTGTTGTGAGGGCGAGGATGTGATGTTCCTGCATAGGCTCATGATTTGAATGCTTGGTCTCCAGATGGTGACACTATTTTGGGAGGCTATGGACACTTAGGGGGTGGGACTGAGCTTAAGGAAGTAGGCCACTGGGCGAAGAGTTCTTAGGGGTATATTATCCCTGCTCACTTCCTGTCTCATTCTCTACTTTTTCTCTGCATGCAACAACTGCCCTCTGCAAGGCCTTTCTTGTGTCTGGATGTTCTGCCCAAGATCCTGGGCCAAACAACCTGGACTGAAGCCTCTGAACACCCGCCCTTAAATAGCCTACCAAGATTTTCTGTCAGGAATTTTGTTGCAGCACTGAACAAAAGCAGTAGATACAGCCTTTCTTCAACTTGAGAGTTTTCTCCGAGTCTCCTTTCTGCTAATATCCATTCAGAATGACACCTGCAAGCTCTCTGTGTCATGCACCGGAAATTTACACTGCTTGTTACTAAGGTGCCTATTTCCTCCGTCTTGATACTGCCTTTTGTTAACTTCATTCAGCCTGAACGCAGAAAAAAGAGTCAGATTTTCACCTCTGGTTGCTCAGTTCACGCCCCATAGCCACCACCTGCATTCATCATTTCCACACCCAGTACGAAGCATGGGTTCTCAGTGTCAAGTTGCACCATAAATCCTATCCCATAATACCTGCATGAAATCAAATGTATTTGAGAGTGTTTAAAGGCTTCTTAGTGTCCCCATTAAATCTTATACATATGGTACAATGTTCATTAGATATTTTTATGTCAGTTAAGAGAGGAAAACCTCAAATTTATTTCTATCAGTCCAAATGAACTCAAATCATTGTAAGTACATCACAGACCTAAATATGCGTAACTAGCAGAGTAGAATCAGCCTTATAACACTTTAATTTTAATTATCCCAGATCTGGAAAAGATGATTAATTTAGGGACAAAAATATTCTTAGTTTCCCTGAATAGNCTCCAGAGGGACCTGTACTCATGAGGCAGAGATGGCAGAAGAGGAAGCAGCCATGTGGTGGCACCAGTCCAACTCCACATTCAANTCTGGATGCCCTTGGTATGCTTTCTGGTCTGTAAAATGAGAGCACAGAAAACAGATGCCTGTTAAAGATGCTCTTACATAATGCACTTTATCTACACTCATCCCGTCCATCAGCCTAAAGCTTGCCTCAACTCTTAGAACCCATGNTACAGGACCATTGCTTTTGTCAACGAACAATTACAGTAAAGCAGACCAGGACAAAATCTGGTGGTGAAAAAACAAAACAACACAGCATTTATTGTTTTTCAAGTGTATGTGACCAGCTGGGAGGCTGGCTGTCTTACATGTGTGACAGATGCCCGGCCTTTTTTTCAGTTGAGAGAACCAAGAGGACAAATGTTGCTTGTGTCTAGAACCTGGTGTGACAGGTTAAACAACATGTTCCTGAGCTNTCTGTGCCCCAATGCCTAGAACCTGTGAATATGCCACCTTACATGGTAAAAGGGACCCTGCAGATCCCTTTTAGTTAAAGATCTTGAGAGTGAATGTCAGTCTTGACTCTCTGGGGTGGCCCTAAAATGTCATAAAGTTCCTTTGAAACAAAATACAGAAAGATCAGAGTTAAAGAGAAGTGGTAAAGATGGAATTGGGGGCCAGAGAAAAGGGAAAAATCAACCTGGCTAGCTTTGAGATGGAGGAAGGCGGGGCTGTGACTCAGAGTTCTCCCAGGCCCCTCTGGGAACTGACACAGGGAAGTAACACAGTCCTCGGGACCCTCCGGAAGGATCACAGCTCTACAGACCCATCTTAGACTACTGCCTTCCAGGAGGAATTCCAAGNGAATAAATGGGTGTTTCTTTGATCTGGTGAGTTTGAGATGTTTGTTAACATGTCAAGAACACACTAACTACTACAATACAGCAGAGGGCAGGGCTAGAATAGAGCATGAGTCACAGGCCTAAAGGTGTCATGTGGGCATTGCTGCCACCTTTGACTAGTTAAAGCAATCACAGAGCCAGCCTGGAACTAAAGGATACAGAAATACCTCACCTTCTAGTTGTTNTTTTGGTTTTCCTGAGACAGGGTTTCTCTGTGTAGTCCTGGCTGTCCTGGAACTTGCTCTGCAGACCAGGCTGGCCTCAAACTCAGAGATCTACCTACCACTGCTTCTCAAGTGCTGGGATTAAAGGCGTGCACTACCACCTCCCTCCATCACTTTGCCTCTTGATGTATTCTATCGCTCCCACTTCCTGGTGGGAGTCCCACTAGGAAGGAGCAGACAAAGAGAGGGGTAAAGAAATTATATGTATTTACAGCTAGTCTGCTCTCTGACCTCTAAGCAATTTCTAAACTTGGTTTCTTTTTTATTTCTAGGGACACAGGGAGTATGAGGCTTTGGACTTGGGGCACTAGTATCTTCCTAAGGCTTTGGGGGATATATGTGTTTCCAGGAAGTACTGGCTGGCTGGACTTCATCCAACATTTGGGAGNTTGCTGCTCTGTGGCTTTCCTTTCAGTGAGCCTCCTCTCAGCAGCTTTCTACTGGGTCCTACCATCAATCGCCGTGCTCGCTGCTGTCTGGATGATCGTCTGTATTTTTCTGTGCTGTTCCAAGCATGCGCGGTGTTTCATTCTTCTCGCCTTTCTCTCTTGTGGCCTCCGTGAAGGCAGAAACGCTTTGATTGCGGCTGGCACAGGGGTTGTGATCTTTGGACATGTGGAAAATATGTTTTATAACTTCAGAGGTCTCCTAGACAGTATGACTTGCAACCTAAGGGCGAAGAGCTTTTCAATACATTTTCTACTTTTAAAACGATATAGTGAAGCCCTTCGGTGGATTTATGGCCTTGCCACTCCACTGAATCTCTTTGATGACCTTGTTTCTTGGAACCAGACTCTAGTGGTCTCCCTTTTTAGTCCCAGCCATACCCTGGAGGCTCATATGAATGACACTAAAGGAGAAGTCCTGGGTGCCCTGTCCCATGTGGTAGTCATGACAGAGCTTCTGTCTTCCTTGGGCCAGAAGCTTCTTGCCCTCACCGGGCTTCTGCTCATTCTAGTCAGCACTGGCCTCTTTATGAAGCGATTCCTGGGCCCTTGTGGCTGGAAGTATGAGAATATCTATATCACCAGACAATTTATTCAGTTTGATGAAAAGGAGAGGCACCAACAGCGGCCCTGTGTCCTCCCTCTGAATAAGAAGGAAAGAAAGAACTATGTCATCATCCCGTCTCTGCAGCTGACTCCCAAAGAGAGGAAAAACCTGGGGCTATTTTTCCTTCCCATCCTGACCCATCTCTACATGTGGGTGCTGTTTGCCGCTGTGGATTATCTGCTGTACCGACTCATTTCCTCCGTGAACAAACAGTTCCAAAGCTTGCCAGGGCTAGAAGTTCACTTGAAACTCCATGGAGAGGTAGGAGCTCACAGGCACTTCCTGTGGTGTCTTGGGGCTTTCTATTGGTGGGCCTCCACGTCAATCAGGGTCCTCAGCTCGTGGGTGCCTGGCACACAGGAGCCCCGTAGGTATAGGCTAAATTAGGTCCCAGTGTTAGAATAGAATTCTGTTATTTTTCTCTGGCTACTATAGCAAATGATCACAGGCTGGGTATCTTAAAACAGCATACATTTATTCTCTTTTAGTTCGACAGTGAGAAGTCTAAAATCAGTATTGCTGGGCTGAAGTCCAAGTGCTGTTGGCATGGGCAGCCTCCTTTCAGAAAGTGGGGGAAAATTCAGTCTGCCTCATCCAGTTTTACTTGGCTANTGGCATTCCTTGGCCTGTGGTGGCATCACACATATCTCCTGTGCATGGAAAAAATCGCTAAGTCCCTCGCAAACCAGGTACACGGTCACATGATGGTGCATCCAGACAATTTCTCCATCTCGAGGCAGCTGACTTAATCTCACTGNTGAAATCTNTTTCCCAGACAGAGTACCAGAGGCTCCAGGAGTATCTCAGGCTCCCGGAGTATCACAGGCTCCCAGAGTACCGCAGGCTCCTGGAGTATCTCAGGCTCCCGGAGTATCACGGGGTCCCGGAGTATCACAGGCTCCTGGAGTATCTCAGGCTCCCGGAATATCACAGGCTCCTGGAGTATCTCAGGCTCCCAGAGTATCACAGGCTCCTGGAGTATCACGGGCTCCTGGAGTACCTAAGGCTCCCAGAGCTAGGATATTTTATCTTTGGGGAACTTACACTCAGCATNTCAGGCTCCCGGAGTATCACGGGGTCCCGGAGTATCTCGGGCTCTCGGAGTATCACGGGCTCCCAGAGTATCATGGGCTCCTGGAGTATCTCAGGCTCCTGGAGTATCACAGGCTCCTGGAGTATCACGGGCTCCTGGAGTACCTAAGGCTCCCAGAGCTAGGATATTTTATCTTTGGGGAACTTACACTCAGCATAGCCTGGAGGGTAGGAATAGATTTGTCTCTGGTTTTAAACTTCCATTTCACTTTGCTTGAGGGGTATAAACCAACCTAAGAGGCAGGTTTGGGGCTTGACTTCCCCCACTGTCAAGACTTGAGCAGACAGACTTCAAACTCTTCTGACAGAGAACTTTCTCATGCAGCCTGAGTCCATGTCAACAGAAAAGGACTTCTACCTCAGGAGTGGGATGCTGGGGAACCCTATAATTGGCTTAAAATGCTGCCCATGTACACCTAACTTCTATTTTTAACATAACTTCAGTCAGTGACTGTGTGTATGTGTGTGTGTAGAATTTCTATGGGTAAACACACAGTTTCAGGTCTCTTTTGATAGTGTTTCATTTTGAATGGGAGAGTATTTCCGTAAACACTTCTTGTGATCTCAGAGTAGGTGAGCTACAGACCACACATTGGGAAACTCCGGCATAGCGTCTAAGAATCAAGACCTTCTAAACCTGGGATGAAGAGTAATGTCATAGTGGAATTGAAGAGACGAGGAAGTGAATCCCCCTCTCCAGAATCCACACTTAGATTAAAGTGGTTCTTTTCCTAGCCCCATCTCAAGTAACTCCAGTGTACAGCCAAGACTGAGAACCCCTTTCTAATTCCACCACCTGAGAGACAAAGCCAGAGCCCCAACCTTGATACCCACTAGAAGCTTTTTCTTTTCTTTCTTCCTTCCTTCCTTCTTCCTTCCTTTCTTTCTTTTCTTTTTCTTTTTCTTTTTCTTTTTTTCCTGACAGGGATTTTCTGTGTAACAGCCCTGCCTGTCTTGGAACTCACTCTGTAGACCAGGCTGGCCTCAAACTCACAGAAATCTGGGATTAAAGGTGTGCGCCACCACCACCTGGCTTCTGTGAAAATTTGTCTTTCTTGGACCTGATGCTCCTGTTTTGTGGGGAATCTGGCTTTTCCTGAACTCCCCTCCCTCCTCTTGGCTGCCGTGAGCCAGCAGAGAAGACGAGGGGTTACATCTTTTCTTTTCTTTTTTCTTTCCTTTTTTCCCCTATGGATATGTGTGGTTGTGCTAACATTTCAGAGGGTCTGGAAAATGGCAGATACTTGCCTGTGTTTTATATTGGAAATTTTGGAGT
>LZPO01117208.1:12808-33170 GCA_001675575.1 Neotoma lepida
GTTGAGTACCAGGGACATAATAATGTCTAGGCCACGATAGTTCCACTGCAGAGCTCATATGCCAGTGGAAGAGGCCATTGTGTATACACATAACTGCAGCTGAGTGGTGGGTGCTGGGTCAGATATGAGTGCAAGGTTTCTGTGACACCTCCTGAGTTTTCTTCTGCTATACCTGGGAGACTGTGCCAGCAGCTAGCCTCCTTCCAAGTGACTGGCAGTGCCCTGCCCTTATCCTAGGATGCCCTTGAAGGCTCCTCGCCTGCTCTGTTGTTGCAGATTTGTGAAAGAGAAATCAGACAGGAAGAGAAACATTGGTACAACATTTTGCCAATATTTCTCTTCCANTATCATACAATTTGAGACAAATGCTTTAAATAAAGAATATGGGAAATGATCCGACTTGAGCTTGGATGGATGGGCAGTATAAGTAATAATAGCCCTCGTTCCTATTTAGTGAACACATCCCATGGGCCAGGTTCTGGACTCCATTAACTTTCCAGGACAATCCAATAGCAGAGCTTGACTTTCATCTGTCACACAGCAACACCATCTCAGCAAATTGTTTACTTAAGAGAAGTAAACACATTTTAAATCATCGGGGTCTCATTTTGGATATTGCTTGGCATTTTGAAAGAGCGAATATGTCTTCCACACTGCCCTGAACCAAGCCCATACACAAATGTTGACTCAATCTTTCTGAAGCTCCGACTCCCAANTGCAAATCCCCAGCTAGATTTCTAGACTAAATAGCTCCTGCCCAGACCGAACACCCGCTGCTTTCTTATTGCAGGATTGCTCATCACTGACTCAATCGATGTGTTTGTTTCTTCCATCGTATTAAAAAGAGTGCATGCTGCTGCTCTAGGGACCAAAATCTCCATTTAATTGTAGACTGGCTGTCTTTTTAATAAAGGGAGAAGAGAGGCTACCCAAATGTCTCCCATTGCTTCGGCACAAATGTGACTTGGCATTTAAACAGAGTGCTCAGGTTTGGTGGTAGGTCTAAGATGTAAGGTGCTCTCTGGGTGTGGCTGTTTTTTATTTTTATTTTTTATGAGAGGTCATTTACTTCTGCTTGGCCCCAGGGCTCTGTGGCACTAGGGTGATAATAACTTACTAAGTATTCCAGTCTGTAAGGTTAATGCCCCATCCCCAAGGTGTTTAATTTACACTGGGAGTAGTTTATTCATGGGCAGGATCTGGTCCATTAATTCCTGCTTTACCAAATTAGAAAACAAATCCACCGAGAGATTAAATGACTTTCCCAGGTCAGAGAAGAAAAGAGCTGAATCAGCATGCACTCTCCACTCGGATGGCTGAGCTGGGTGGCTCAATGTCATCTTCTGTCTCGTGTGTCATCAGCTGAACAATGGTTTGTTCTCTATCCTTCAAGCCCCTTCTGAATACCCAGAGACACCAGAAAATGCCCCTTTAAAAACCTCCTCCAACAAGACTTTCAGCTTCCCTCAGTGATGTGGATCAACACGTCACCCTAAAAGGGCACGTCAGAGTCTAAAGAGGAAGTCCCCCTAACTCCAAAAGATTGATTGACACTATGACTCAGTGAACATCTTTTAACTTCGTGGCTTGAGGAAGGGCAATTTGTCCTTACTCCCGGAGGCTACACTTGGGGCTTGAATGGCCGGATAACCAACCAATCCTCTCTTCTATTTGAGCTGACCTCTGTGTGCCCTAAGTAAAGAACCAAGTATTCCATTAAAGATGGGTAAATGGTTATGTTTGTTAAACATAGTTCTCTGCCTTCCTAGAACCTAACATTTCCACGGACATGTGTCTCACCAAGAAGTGATAGAGCAGACAAACTCTATTTCATAGATTCACTCCATAAATCCACTTTGGAGAACACTGGCACCTTTATAGATAAAAGTCATACTTTCTCCTCTGCTCCAATCATGACACATACAAGAAGATTTGACAGACAGTTGCTTTAGACAAAGCTCCCTGAATATTTGCAGGNAAATAGTGTGTTGCAAGGAAGTAGAAAGAGACAGAAGATGGCATATCTATTGATTACTTTCCTCTTTCATTTTAGAGGCAAGGAACTCAAGACGTCATCCATGATTCTTCCTTTAATATATCTATGTTTGAAGCCAGCTGCATCCCTAAACCACGGCTCAGTGTGTCTGAGACTTGGGTTCCTCTCAGTATTATTCTTGTAACACTAATAGTCCTAGGATTGTTGTCTTCCATGCTGATGCAGCTTAAAGTGCTGGTGTCAGGATCCTTCTACCCTGGAGTGGAGAGGCAGCGAATCCAATACCTCCATGCAAAGCTCCTTAAGAAAAGATCAAAGCAGCCACTGGGAGAAGCTCAAAGGAAACTGAGTCCGTACTTTAAGAAGGTAAGATCAAGGGGGAGGTATGCCTCTAACTAAGTAATGCTGTGTTTGAAAGGCAAATGACAGTGGATTTCAAAGCATTCTACAACTTCACATGAGGAGGCCAACTACAATATGATAGAGCGAACCTACTGAAGCAAGTATTTTGTAGTTGGCTATTGGGAAGATCTTTGTATTGGCTATTGTGGAACAAAGGCCAATTTTTACCTTTTTACACCAAAGATAAAGTAAAAAGCATGGAAGGAAATAGCTGCCACTTAGTAGACTTTAAAGAATTTGCTCATTCTCTACTAAGTCTATCTGTCTATCTACCTATCTATCTATCTATCTATCTATCTATCTATCTATCTATCTATCATCTACCTACTTATCTATCTACCTATCATCTGTCTATGTATCTATATGCCTTCTATACACATTACTGATTTTATTTGGCTTATTTATTAGTGAGAGAAAAGTAAGAAACTGCAACTGGTTGAAAGAATAGTTCAAAGAACTCTCATATTCAGGTCATCAGGACAACAAAGTAAAGTTGCTTTATAAATGCCAAACTAAGCCAGGCAGTCGTGGCTTATGCCTTTAATCCCAGTACTCCAAAGGCAGAGGCAGGCGATTCTCTGAGTTTGAGGCCAGCCTGGTCTACAGAGTGAGTTCCAGGATAGCCAGGGTTACCCAGAGGAACCCTGTCTTCAAAACCAAAACCAAAACCAAACAAACAAACAAAGCCAAACTAGATCCTTCCTCAAGGGTGGATGCGAGGAATCTCTTGTCTCTAGAGAGAAATTCATTTCATCTCAAGCANGAGATCACTTGCATTGCTGCTATCAGACACTACACATACACCACTGGAAATTAGGTACAGCCAGTGAGAGGCTGAGAAAGATATCTTCTGCGTTTCTCAAAAGTTTCTAGCAGAGGCATCTGCAGTGATTCCAGTGTCTATTCATCCATTTTTCAGATTCATTTCTGGCTTCCAGTCTTGACAATGATTAGGAAGAAACATACGAACACATCAAATGAAGATGACCCGTGAGAAACATGGAGTCCCTCTTCCTGGACCAGCTGCTGCTCACTGTCTGCTCAACAATAGAGGGCTAGGTGAAATGTTGGAGTTTACAGGGCCCCATTCCTCTCGGGTTAATTTTTAAGCTACTTGTCAATCATGATGCCAAATGGCTTCCAGGTCAATGGTTTCTCAGTCTATCTTCCAAACAAAACCCAGTATCCAGACTGTATCACAGCTAAAGGGACTGTGATGGACTGAATGAAAGTGTCCTCCAGAGGTTCAGATGTTTGAAGACTTAGTCCTCAATTGATGGTGCTATTTGGGGGAGGCTTGAGAGATGTGGCCTGGGGGACAAAGTGTGTCATTGGAGGAGGGCCTTGCTGTTTTATAAGCTATGCACCAATTCCTGTTCACTCTCTGCTTCCTGCTTGTGGCTGGAGGTGTGGGCTCTCAGCTGGTCCTACCTTCGTGTTTGCCCATCAACACACTTCCCCACTGTGACAGTGATGGGAGTCTTATCTCTCTGGAACCTTAAGTCCAAATAAACCCTTCTTCCTGTAAGTTGCCTTGATTTATCACCGCAATAGGCAAGTAAGTAGTATAGAGGCATCTTGCTGAGGAGTCCCAGCATAGAGCNCTATTCAGAGAAAAAAATTCAAAAAATAATAATGAAGTCTCTACTTCAGTGTCACCAGCAGACACCAAGAACTCGTGTATACAAAGCCAGCAGTGTATCTAGTAATCTCCTGGTCCTTTCTGCCCTCTCAATGCCTTTCATATGATGTCTCTAACAATGCCGCCCCACAGCTGCCTCTCCTCCCTATTCCCCTTCCTCAGAGACACTTTCTGAAGCCTGTTTATAGGAAGACCCAATTCCCTCCTGTTACCTCCTCTTCTCTCATACCCTCTGTGTCTGTTTTGTTGGTTCTTTTAGTAAACTCCTCTATACAAAGTTTTGGGACGGGATGGAGTATTGCACAGCCTCCGAGGATATGCTTAGTAAAATGCACATCTTGGATCTCTTTTCACCTTTTCTATCACAAAATATCTAGGAGAGAGGAACTCTCCCTGAATACTGATACTGTTATCTCTAAGAACCAGAATAGGGAAATCATTTCTTTCTTCTTTTTTTAACTTTTATCTTTTCATTTTGAAAAATTGCAGGCTTATAAAAAGTTGAGGAAACAGTATAAAGTTATACTCACCCTTCATCATCATCTCCGAACATTAACATCTTACATAACAGTCTCGAAATCAGAAAAATGACTTTGAGAGATACAGAATCAGGAGCTCTTATTGCATTTTTACTGACCTAAGGACTGGCATCCCCTTCTGGACCCTTGATTCCAGCCAGGGTCCCACATCACCAGCAGTGGTGCTATTTCTCTAGTTGCTCCAATCAGGGACAAACCCTCAGCATCTCCTTTGTCCCAGGACCTTGACACCTTTGGAGAATCATGGCCAGTTACTTTATCTCCTTCCATTTGGATTTGCAAAGTTTCCCTCTTAGTTAAACCAAGGTGATGTATTTTAGTTGAGAATACTACAAAAGTGAGTCTGTGCTTTCCCTCCTGCATTGCAGCAGGAGGCCCACGTTGCTGACATGTTGCTTTTGATTGCAGGACTAAGGTGACATCTGGCAAATTCTCCCATCGTAATTATTGTTTTCCTTTGTAATTAATAAGCACCTGTGGAGAGCTACTTTGAGACTACACATGCATCCTGGTTAACATGTGTTTACTCTCTGATTTTAGCATCTGTGGATGCAAAAATTATTACCATGGTGACTAAATAGTGATTTTCTAGTTTAATAATTTCTTATATGTCTCTTATTTATAATGCTACCACAAGGCATAACCATTCCCTCTAAGGAACATTTTTGTGAAAGAGTGAACTTTGTGTTAAGCACAGGACAAACATTTTATATACACCGTTCCTTTCATGCTTGGAACTGTGTGAGGTAGGTGTTGTACAGACAAGACTACAGCAAGTGAGGAAAGCATCCCAGAGAACAAACAAGCTGGACAAGGATGGGCTCTCTTCTGCTTCCCAGAGGCTTTGGGTCAGAATGTCTGCACATGCCCGTTCTTTCTTAGATATGCCCACCCATCTCTCCCACCATACCTACTAGGGAAGGCTGAGGGCTAGCTCAGCATTTCAAGAGCAAAATGACTCGGACTGCCTGATTATCCAAGGGCTACATGAGATTCCAGGAGTTGGAACCTAAGGGACAGCCAGTCAACACTTGTTGACACTTTGGAAGATGATGAAAGAGTCCAATTAGGACTTCTTCCAAGCAGCTTGTGACCTTAGCCTCAGGTCCCCTGTCCATCTGCAGGCTTTTCTGGCTAGACCACTTCCTGCTCTGTCTAGGCACAGCATTGTATCCCTGCTAAACTTTCAACAACTCTGCAAAGCAGGTATGTTATAGAAATGGGCCCCAAAGATGAGCCTTCTCTGTTGAGGCCCTAGGTTGTTTGCTTCTTCCCACAAGCTGAGACCCAATATGTCAAAAGCCTGGCCTTCAGTGCTAATGTTCTCCATGTTCGAGTAGCTGTTTACAGTCCAGAGGCTACCTGCTTTGCACATCTGTGGAGACCTCCCTCACTGTCCAGCAGTCAGATAGAATCCTGCGGTCCTAAGACAGCGAGCCCTACGAGCCCACTCGGTGTTGACCCATATGCTCTCAGCCATGCTACTAAGCAACCTCATCTATACATGGAACAGGCTCTCACTGTCCCCTGGGAGTGTCCTAAAACTCCTCTCTTCTGCTTTGAGGCTACCTCACTGCTCTGGCTGGTCTTGTGCTACAACAGACAATTGAATAAAGCTACCTGTGTTAGTGCCTCTTTTGCTCTTACCCGCTCCCCCCACCACTTATTGAAGATTTGGCCCCCAGATGTCTATAAAACATTATCTCTGTTTTTTCTTTATTCTTTATTTCTATTTATTTATTTATTATTTTAAAGACAGCAAGCTTTAGTCCCATAAACATGGCTTTGGTCTGACTTAGCCATAGTAGGTGTATAGTGGCATTAGTTTTTAAATTTTTCATTTTCCTGATGACTGAAGATGTTGAATATCTTTTCGGGGGCTTATTTACTATCTGTAGAACTTCACAGAAGCCTGTTGAAATGTTTTGCTGTAGTTTTTTGTTTGTTTTGGTTGTTTTTGAGACAAGGTCTCTCCATGTAGCCCTGGCTGTCCTGGAACTCTCTATATTGATCAGGCTGGCCTCAAACTCACAAAGATCCACCTGCTTTTGCCTCCTGAGTGCTGGGATTAAAGGTGTGTGCCACACACCACAATAAAGAAAGCCCTTTTAAGCTGATTCACCCAGGATTTTTCCTACACTGTTAGACCACAGAACAATCGCATCTGTGACTATCATAAATAATGCATCAGTGCTATAGACCCTGCTCTAGTAAAGGTGCACATAATTCCTAGGATGACAACCAAAAGAGGATTTGGGAAGGCAAAGATGCATTTGCAATTTTGATTTGTTTAAACACTGATGATTTTATGTGTCCCTGTGTTTTCATGTGCCTGTGTATAGTGGTTTTTGTTTGGTTTTTGTACAAAAGAGATTGAACCCTGGATCTTATGCATGATAGGCAAGCGCTCTCCCAACGAGTCATATCCCTAGACCTGCTGCATTTTCTAAACAAGTGTGTATGTTAATAAATTTATATAATGAATGATTTTATGCATGTACTTTTTAGTTTATTCTTGCTACACAATAGAGATCACACTCATATTAACCTAGACAAAAGATCAAATGGTCAATTTTTAGAGAGACCTGGTTGCTTTTAAACATCTAATTTCTGGTAATTATCTAGCCTATTTATCTTCCTCACCATCAACATCAATACTATCCAGAGCAAACATTAGATCCCAGCTACTCACAAGGGCTGGGTGATATCCGCGAGTCCACCTGGTTCCCACCTTCAGCATTCTTTCAATCTAATGAGGGAATTGCACATTCACTTAGCCCAAAATAAAAATGTGTAGTAGATTTCAATAAGTTCACTTAGCCCAAAATAAAAATGTGTAGTAGATTTCAATAAGTTCACTTAGCCCAAAATAAAAATGTGTAGTAGATTTCAATAAGTGCTGTGTGCACAGGGAACACAATATTAGACTACATGGCTGCCACCTCTGCCTCCCTTACCACAAATGCCCAGTTCAGCCTCTTCTGTGTGGAGAAGGCATCACAAGTAAAGGTGTCTTGATTTCATAGAAATCAAATCCAATCTCCCTCTCTTGTATCTGGCAAGAAGTCATAGGACTTGAAACTTGCTACTTTACTCTCTTGGGCACATTCATCCTGTGACGAAAGCGGGTCCTTCTTGAGAAGGACAGATGATAAAGAGATACAGTCACAAGGAGCAGTTCTGATGTTGGAGAAAGGGTGTAGACAACTCAGTACAGTCAGTCTAAGTTGGACCCCAGATGCTTATTGTAGCCAATCCACTTTAGATTGAAGTGAATGTCGAGTTGTTCTTGGGGACATCTATTGTGAAATGTGCTCTGTTAATCTTGTAGAGGCAGAAAGATCCTTGGCTACAGTGATTTCACCCAGCTACCATTCTTCACTCCTAGTTCTGATGGCTTATGAAGTTGATTGAATTTCAGACTAAGACATCATTTCTCATCTTGAATCCCAGTTTGGTGACAGTGCTTTCTTTATTGGAGGCTTTCTGTTGTCCTCACTGACTCCATATTTGCTATCATTTGAGGACCAGATGTAGTGATTTTAAGTACTTCATAGTAATCATGATTCTTCCTGTGACATTAGACATCTTTCCTTCCTCAGATTCTGTGCCTGTTGCTTTCCCCATTAGGACCTAATCAGTCACAATTACAGCGTTGGGTGTAGGAAGCTGTCAGATAGTTTTTGGTCTTAATTCACCTATGACAAAGAAACACATATCTCATTCTTAGTAAGAACTCACCATCTCACCCGAAGTTAATAATAGTGATTTCCAACATGTAACAAATACAATTGAGGTCATTTATTCAAATTAAAGGTGACAGAGGATCTGGCTGGTAAAATGAGGGGTGGATGAATGTAGTTACGTATACATATTTGAAAATCTGTTTTATTAGCTTAAATGCCCTGACACTGCACAGGTAAGATTCAAGTCAAAAGACAGACCAAGTAAGCTTTCAAATGTTCAGGATTCAAATCCCCTTTTGGTTTTGATTTAGAGTGGTTTTAGTGACATTTTCAAAAGCTAGACATGAAGGAAAGATGATAACACAATATGAGAGACAATTGCCTTTTATTATCTCAATTCTGAATGTCTATGAACCTCATTTTATACTCAAAGATATCAGGGTTAAGTTTGTCAGTGGACCAATTTGTACAAGTGCAAACAAGTTAAAAATGCAATGACAGAGATAACATACAACTAGCCATGGTCAGTGCAAAGCAAACAGAATCTCCCCCATGTTTGTAGATGATGAGAAAGTACACAGGGTGGCGTGTGCTGCCCAACACCTTCTTCCAGCCTCATTTAGCAAAGACCAGGAACAATGCTTCAATGACATGGGTCTCTGAGAAGAGGGTAGACTCAGAGACACAAGGAAGGGCTCTACAGGACAGAGAGAAGGATGTGGCCCTTGCTGACCTACTCTTCCAGAGTCCTGGATCTCAGAGTTGGCTCAGTGTCAAAATCATCTGCACAAGGCTGATGAAATGGTGACAGCCCTTGTCATGTTACCCTGATAACGTGAGTCTAATCTTCTCAACCCACAAAAAGCCAGATTGGTGGCTTGTACTTGCAACCCCCCACACTCCTAAGGCCAGATTGAAGGCAGAGACAGAGTCACTGGAAGATTGCAGGCCAACTAGAATGGAGTGGTCAGGGCTACTGGAACAGGAGAGATCTTACTTCAACAAGGTGCGAGGAGAGAACCTTCTCCTAAAATCTGTCCTATGATGTCCACACACACACACACACACACAGGACAACGATAAAAAGATCAACTGCAAAGACAAAAAAGAAAGAAGATTACAGCTCCCAAACCCACATCCAGGTGTACTGACTTGGGTGTTCTTGAAGGTCTGGGAATCTACGTTGTAAAGAACTCCAGTGACTGAGGTGACTATGCAATCTCAGTACACATTCATCTGGAGAATTTTAGTAAGCCTTGGAGAAGTGGGCTGTTGATTAAATAAAAGCACATCTACATGATGTCTATGTAATTAATTGTGTGGTTGGCTATACACACAGGACTTCCACCTGCTGTTGATGAGACNTTGAGTTTCTTCAATAACACACGACGCTAACTGCCTGCCAGCCGATATCCTACCTCCTCTTCTGCAGTCCAATTACCTACTTGTACCAATGGGTGAGGATGCCACGCACAAGACGACTTTTGTCTATTGTTAGCTATTTAAACATGACTTGCTACTAAATATATTTTTAATTAAATGATGAAATTTAATTAACTTTTTAGTTAAATTTGGGGGATGCTAGGTCATATTGTTTTAAAGTGGGAGCCAACCTTGAAAAACCCCGCAGTATAGTAGAATGAACAGATTTTTAGACCGTGGAGGGCTGGATCCAAGCCCTTGTGCTAAGGATTAGTGATGTAAACTATAAAAGGACTTTCAACCAGGCTTGATCTACAGCTGAGCTCTGGAACAGGCCAGGTGGTAAAGAGTGGAGGCTTTGCCTTCGTGTGGTCCGGGTGCAATGACTCAACTTTTTCATCATAGCAAGAAGACAATACTGGCACAAGCTTGTCTGTGTTCCAGCCAAACTCTGTTGCAAGAACAAGCAGTAGGCTTTATTGAGCCTGCATGAAGAAGCTAACGGAACACCTGATAATACAGAAAAACATTTGAAATCCGTGAGTTGACACAGACACGATGCATGGAGAATCATTAAGTCAGAAACACACAGGGAGGCGCTCAGACCCTCTCTACACCTCATTTTAATCACCAGNTAGTTGCATGACTTTACAAGCTACTTCACCTCTCAGAGATCAGTTTTTGAAAGAGTTGAGCTCAGGAATCTCCAAGGAAGCAGCTGTCTCTTAAAGCCTAGGATTCTGGGGAGACAGCAGTACCCTGGAGAGGGGCACGGATGGCGGCCGGACTCTTGGCATGTGGTTGGTTTGCTCTTTCACAGTTGGTCAGTGAATCATAAAGAACAGCAGAAGCTCTTCAGTTCATGGGTGTGATTTATTTGCTGAAAAGGGAAAAAGATAACACTAGGTCAGAAGAAATGTTATTTTTCTCCATAGACACAGAGGCAGTCAGAACTGTTATTCAATTCTAAATGTCATATGTAATTTCATACAGTTTAAAGTCAGACTGCGATATCAGTGGCTGACGACCTGAAAATTGAAAGTCTTGATTTTCCACAGCAAGCGGTGCACTCACTGTAAATGTGATATGTTAATTAAAGAAGGAAGGAATCCATCAAAATTGTTTTAGAAAGGAAAGTGTGTAGAAAAGTGTTTGTATTGAAACAGTAAGTGCCCTGTGTCTTAGAAGTGGACATGTTAATACACTGAAGAAAATAAATGCATTCTTTCCAAACACTTGATGTGATGAAGAAAAAAAATCCTGAACTCAAAATTCAGAGAATGAGTTTATTCTTCAGGTGCTGTTTGAAGCAGCATAACCAAGTTTATCCCTCTCCCGACTCCAGTCACTTCTTCCCAGAAAACACAGTGGCTGTTCGTGTCCTTACTGGGTATCAGGCACACTGAGTGTATCAGTTCACCAAATTTCTCACTGTGTTTTATGAACAAGGAAACTGAGGCACACAGAAGCTAAGTGGCTTGTTCCAGAAGCAGGATTTGAACCCAGGTCCTCTCTCCTGTGCTGCTTTATAAAATGTGGTGTATTAGCACCTTTTCTCTAATGAGCTCTTCGGAACAACAGTTCCCAACCAGCCAAGGCTTGAAGCAGAGCTGAGTGCCGAAACCATCCTTTCCTCCTGCCTCATTTTGGCTGTTTCTCAGAAACCCGAGCCATCAAAACACAAAGCAAAAGAACGCTATAGCTGTGGAGTTTCTTCTGTCTTTAAAAAGCAATGGAATGGAAACTTTCCAGATTATTTCAATTTATGAAAATAACTCATTCCTTTGAATTCAGATGGTGTATGGTTTTAATAATATATCACACATGGGTGAATAATTTACCTTGACTTCCTAACTAGATTTGAACATTCTTATGAAGAGAGAACATACATTTTTACTTCTTTGGTTATCTACCATGGTAATTACTACAGTCAGCCCACGCATAACACACATCACAGCACCTTCATAAAGGACATATATCTCAGCTGGGTGTGCCAGGGTGCATCTGTGATCCTGCACCTGACATCATCCCAGCTGGGTGTGCCAGGGTGCATCTGTGGTTCTTGCACCTAGAGAAAAAAGTAGAAAGATGGCTGCAGGTTCAAGGCCAGTCTGGTCTACATAAACCAGCAAGGGTTACAGAATGAGACCTGTGATCCTTTGAATAAGCTCACTGGATGTGGCACTAGTAGGAGGTGTGGTTTTGTTGGAGTAGGTGTGGCCTTGTTGGAGGAAGTGTGTCACTGTGGGGTGGGCTTTGAGGTCTCATATATGCTCAAGCCCAGTGTCCTGGTTCACTTCCTATTGCCTTTGGATCAAGATGCTGCCAGCACCATGTCTGCCTGCACACCACCACGTCACACCATGATGATGATGGACTAAACCTCTGAAACTAAATTAAATGTTTTTCTTTGATAAGAGTTGCCGTGGTCATGGTGTCTCTTCACAGCAACAGAAACCCTAAGACATGGCCCCATCTTAAATATACATATATCATCCAAACCTTACTAAATACATGTTGAATGAGGAGATGAAGGACCTAGGCCAGGAACTCCTCAAGACTAGTCCGTGCAGAACACCAGGGGCACTGTCTCCATGGCTTCTTTGGATAAAATCTGTTTCAAAGTAAAGCCAATATGCTCCTTGATATTTCTGGGACATTCGGGTGCCCTCAAATGAGTCCCCTTGCACTGCCACAATTCTCCAGCTTTAGTCATTCATGAACAACCACCACTGGTTTTTTAATCATGTTTACATAGGCTCTGCTCTATCGTTTATTTAAACATTCTCTGAGTGAACTCAGCATTTTTACTTAAAGAATTTCTCTAGATTACTAATACTATCTCATGCAATACAAGCACTGTGTATTTGTACGATATTGTTCAGGGAGTCACAAAAACTCTGAACATGTGCCCTATAGATACACTGTGGTTTTCTCTGAACTCTTCCAGTCTGTGGTTACTTGTGTGGAATGAGGAGAGAGCCAGCTGCATTTACACTTTATCCATATACAAACTATAGATGCATGTTTTACACACACACACACACACACACACACACACACACACACACGGAAAACAAATTATACTATAACATCTTTCACTTCTAAGTGCGTGTTTGGCAGAGGTTGCCACTCACCCTTTCAGAGTGGAAGAGCTTAAGGAAGTGCACCAAGGGGTCAGGNCAGAATGCACCAGCTCCTGTCACTGGCTAGTTGTGGGCAGCTGAGTGCTGGGCACTGGCTCTTCCCTGGCACTCCAGACTGCATGAAGGGCTTTCCCTACCTGTGAAATAAACCCCAAGAGAGACACAAAACGGTCAGTGGCAGCCTGCTGGAGTGATGCTGGAGCAGTCTCACAGTAACAGTGTACCTTCGTGTGTGATATTTTGTTTGTGTTCTGACCAATAAAGTTTGCCTGGAGATCCGAGGGTGAAGCTAGTCACTAGTTAACCACAGAGGCCAGGTGTGGTGGCTCACACCTTTAATCTCAGCACTTGGGAGGTTCAAGCCTTTGATCCCAGCTATTGGGAGGTGGAGATAGGAACATAAGGTGGGTGGAGATGGGATCTTGGCCCTCATTCAGTCAGAGGATCTGGAGAATAAGAAGTCACTGGTGGCCGCTCCTTTGCTTCTCTGATCTTTCAGGTTATTACCCCAGTATCTGACTCCTGGATTTTATTGATAAGACTAATAAGGATTATGCTTCACTCTCTATTTCCCCACTAGAGCACTGTGATGGGCTGGAACCTGTGACCATGTAGTTCACCACTAAAGTCTTCTTGTTGGCTGGGAGGGAGCCCTTGTCATAAAGATCTTGGTTCCCATTCCTGACTGCTTTCCTCCAATGAAATGCCTACTCCTGATGCAGGGCTATACAAGTAAAAAGTTGTTTTGCTGAAAAGTCTGCATATATTTTCATATAGTGTGAAAAAGCAGCCCTCATTGTGCTTTGGAATGCAGGGGAGAGGGGAAGAGAACAAACAAAAACCACCGGCCATTAACTCCGCTTAAACAAACGAATGGCTTCTCATTTCTTGTCTGCATGGCTCAACCATGAAATCCTAGAGAACCTCCAAACAGCCGTGGCCCAGAACACCCTGCTCTTGTTCAGACACTATTTATAACATGCCCTGTGTCTTTACGGTTTTTCTCTCCAATGTTCTGCAGCCTGTGTAGATGGCATTTATGCAATTCAGAAAAAGACGCTTCGACAAGATTAGTCAGCAGCCAGCTCCTCTGACGCAGCTCCGAGATCTAGTTAAAAATAGAAAGAGGATGCTTTGCCTAAGTCACCGCTGTTGTGTGGTAGAAGAGAGCTGACCACAGTTTTGNTTCCCACATCCTGTTCTTTTATCCAGAAATAGATGAAAAAACCCCTGTCCCTGGATTTTGGACAAGACCTTTTGCTTCTGTGACCTTGGCTCTCTGCTCCTTCTTGCTCAGTGTTCTTCTGCTCACTTCCCCACTTCACTTCTGTAATATGAACTCTCAACTGTCAGCCCAGAACTCTGAGAGTCTGTTTTTCTTTTCCGGTCCTAGGGTTTGCAAACTCCAGGCAACACAGGCCAGATAGACGTGTAAGTTAACAAGGCTAGGCAGGTCTGTAAGGGCAGCCCACTTGTACCTCATCTGCAACATGAGGAAGCTCATACTCCATTTCCCACAGAGCAACTGACTTTTCCCAGAACAGCCAGAGACCCAGATTATTATGGGAACTTGTCTAATCGTTAATGTTAGAAATAAAATTGGATTTTAATGTGTTTTTAAAATAGAATGGAGCCCAAACCACGAACTTTAGTTCATGAATTTTGCTCCATTGCTCTTTGGGGATCTTGTATGTTGATCAGCTAGAAAATGGAACTCTACAAAATCTAGAAGTTTTGGGCTAAAACTGTCTACTTTTTCTTATTCTTGACTTCTAATTTGGAAAGGGCATGGGCCTCTGACAGGAGTCCTGGATTCTGGTGTTTGTCTGGCTCTGGATTAGCTATGGAACTTCATATTAATTTGCTTCAGTGGCAATAACCTGAGACTTCTACCAAACTCCATCAACCTGTGAGCCAAGAAGGGCCTCATCCTCCCTGTCTTCCTCAACCTTCATCTTAGAGAGCAGGTCCCCACAGCAGCTGGTGATCTAAATACTTTCCAGTTTTCTCAGATTGGAAGCCAGGTTTGTTTGTAGCTCTGTTGTGTCTAAACCCCAATCAGTGCCATGCCTAAGCATTCCCTGAGTCTCCTTCCCTCAGGATCAGCTGTTAGCAACTGTCGTCACCCCTCGACAAACTGCTACATCTGTTTCCATTTCTTCCACAGCTTCTCAATCCTCCCAGCCTTTTCTCCATAAACAAAACAAAACACAATTTAAAAGCACTTTGTTCAGGGCTTTTCCCTGGAGGAGAATTTGCAATGACTACATATGGTTGCCATCACTTATCACAGCCAACCCCTAAATTGTCTACTGCCCTTGCAGGTTTCTGAGGCCACTCCAAGCAGTCATGTTCAAGTCATGTTCAAGTCATGGACGGAGGGGCAGAGGTTTACAGCAGGATCAGGTTGGCTCTCAAGGAGTCCCCACATCAGGATGTCAGGCATCCAAACCCCAGAGGTGCTGCAAATACCCAGGCAGTCTCTAAAATGCTGTGTTGGATGTATTATCGTCAACTCTATCACTCAGTGCTGGGGACTGAGAAAATGTCTATTCTTTTTTTCTTATCCAGAAATATAAAAGCAACTTGGGCACATTCCCATCTGTCTTTGGGAGACTTGAACTTTGAAAGTAGGAGATTCTGGAGAATTCACACCTNTCAGCTTTATCTAGTGTTTGACTTGATGAGTNTGTCCTTTTCCTGGTCTGCTGTAACCAGAAACCAGACACNGAATGGCTTAACCCNATAGAACTTTATGCCCTCATAAATTTGAAGTCTAAAAGCTCAAGTCAATATGTCAGCAGGGCTGTGCTCCCTTCAGAATCTCTAGAAACTTCTTTCCCTATCTCTTCCAATATTTGGTAGCAGCTGGAAGTCTTTGGCACTCTGTGCTTACAGCAGTGTCATTTCAGTTTTTGCCTGTTTTCATGCGGTAGTCTTCATTTTTATCAAACACTCTCTTAAACCTCTCTGTCAAAGGGACACATCATTTGCACATAACCTGTATGTCGTAACCTGTATGTGTCCTCCCTGACTGTAAATTATCTCTAGATTACTTAGAGATACCATGGAAATGCTGTGTAGTCCAAAGAACCAGGGCCCACGAATAGAAAGGGCCAACTATATTAAGGAAGTGGGGATAAGATTTTGAACACAGCTTTATGAGGAATGGAATTCATCAAGTACAGAAAGCAGCTAGCAAAGACGCCCTTGCAAGCATTGGACCTGCACCATTAGAGTGAACACTGTTTATCTTCTTGTGTCTGTAAGTTCAGACGTGGAAAGGGCAGGAAACATCAGAATTTGGATTTTGATAAAATCAGAAGACAGCTGTCCTAAAATGTTTGGAATGCCCTTTGGACATAGTGATGGGTGTGTTCCCTGGAGTCTCTTGGAGCAGTGAGGAACCAACCCAAAGAGAAGACCTCCACACTACTCTGAGCCATGCCCTTAAATGCTGTGGTGGTTCCCAATAGTCTTGGGCATTTACATGCTTGGCCTTCTGTTGGTGGCACTGTTTGGGAAGCTTAAGAGGTGTGACCTTGTAGGAAGTACTTCACTGAAGGTGAACTTTGAGAGGATAAAGCATCATCTATTGCTTGTCTGCTTCATCCTTGCCATTCAAGATGTAAGCCCTCGGGTTTCCTGCTGCTGCCACTATGCATACGGCTTGTTACCATGACTCCACTCTGCTACCCTGGACTCTTAACCCTCTGGAACATGAGCCTGAATAATCTTCTTGTTCTCTAAGTTGCCTTGGTCATGGTATCGCAATAGAAAAGTGAATAATACAAAGTCATACCAGTGAATGACACCAATATGGAGATGTAATTGGCCTGTCAGGAATCATATTTTGAAGAGACACTTGTGTTCCTTATTGTGACTTACAGACTATTGACACAATGGATCCCAAGAAACTGGGATTCCTCCAGGAAACTTACACTGGGGAAGGGAACTACTAAAGGCTGGTGCCAGCCTAAGGAGGAACTTGCCACCCAGAAAAGTGATTTCATACAGCACAGAGAACTTGTCAGATCATCTGGCTGGGNTCCTGGAGCGCTGACAATGATGGATAGTAACGTACACTGACTGGGACTACTTAGAGATGCATATCTCNGGCCCTTACTTAAACCTCAGTTTCACGTCAGAATCCCAAAGATGAACTTGAAGAGGGCCACTGGATCTCTTTATCATTCTTCCGAATATGGCCACATGGAATAACTCTCATATTTCTGCTTTTTACTATTAATTTGTCCATTCTAATTGTTATTATTGAGGCCAGGTGTCTGAACCTGGCTTNTNGGGGCATAGACTGTGAATCCAAGGTCATTTATCCACACAGACTGCCAAGGGTAAATGGCACACAGAACTAGAAAATATGAAAAGTCATTCTGAAAAGGCAAGTTGACTGTCAACCAGCACTTGTGGACCCCCATCCAAGCATCTCTTAAAAGTCTTGCAATTTTATAGCTAAAAAGTCCAAAACAAAACAAGCAAAAACCAATGCAGACCATGGTCAAGAGTCAACCCAGGAAAACAATAGGATGGAGAGCAAATGCAGACTCAGCCTCTCTAAAGTGGAAAGCGATGCCAAGGGACTTGGAAAATAAAGACAGGCTGGGAAGACTGCTCAGCAGGTAAAGGGNTTGCCACACNTGAAGGGAGCCAGAGTCTGGATCCCTACAACCCAAGCAAATGCCGGGTGGATGTGGCAGCTCTCTGTCTTTTCAGTCCAGGAAGGAAGGCACGGGGAATTCAAGCTGCCTAATGAAACCAGTCACATTGGCAAGCTCTGAAGCTGATAGACAGATCCAACTTCAAAGAGTAAGGTGAACCATGGAGGCAGATTTCCAACATCAACCTCAGCTTTCACATGCACACACACACATGTGAAAGGAAGAAAAAAAAAAACAAAACCAAACATCTTAGTGAGACAAAAGTGAATTTTCACCATGACTCTTGTTCTTGCATGTGCCCAAAGTCAAGTCCCAGCCTGCATCACTAAGGATGGAGGGGTCACTACCAAAGTCTGCTCACCATGGAATGTGCCAAGAAACTCTTGAGAGCCAGCCATTAAAATTGGATGGAGCCTAGGATCTCCTGGAGACCCTTTCCCTGGTTGTCTTTTAAGTTCTTAGCTANTGTACTATTGCTGTGAAGAGACACCAGGACCAAGGCAGCTTATAAAAGAAAGCATTTAATTGGAGGTTTGCTTCTAGCGTCCATGGAGTTAGTCCATTANCACCANGGTGTGCAGTGTGGCAGCAGGCAAGCAGGCACTGGGGCAATAGATGAGAGGTTATGTGTTGAGACAACCACGAGGCAGAGAGAGAGCTAACTGGGAAGAGGCATGGGCTTTTGAAACCTCAAAGCCCACCCCAGTGACACACCTATCCAACAGGGCCACACCTCCTCCTAATTCTTTCCAAAGAGTTCTACCCACTGGGGACCAACCATTCAAATATGTGAGTCGAAGGGGGCCATTCTCACTCAAACCACCACATTTAATATGCCCTGAGCAAACAGCCTGGAATTAGTCAATAAAAATGACCGACAAAAAAAGTTGTTTCTTAACTAGCAGGTGTGAAGAAATTCTCTATTTCTACATTTTAAAGATCATGCCTTAATGTGTTTAAATGTATTTTTAAATTAATTATTNGAGAAGACAGTGTTCCCTTTCAAGACACTCTGCGTCAGGACAGGATGTAAACATGGCAGTGCTGCCGTGCTTAGGAGTTGGAATCAGCCATAGCACTATAGGCGGATGGAGACCGGCAAAATGCAGAAACAGGTTGCCATGGCAACAAGCCACTAAATGGAGCGTGGCAGTTCTAAACCTTGTATGATATAAAGAGAAGGAAAGGGGTGAGGTAGGACATGATGGCATAATCCTGCAGTCTTAGCACCCACGAAGCTGAAGGAGGATTGTTCCAGATTTAAAGACACACACACACACACACACACACACACACACACACACCTGTCTCTTATACACATCTAGATGTGTATAAGAGACAACTCTGTGACAGAACTAACATCCTATGACTAATAGACAAAACCTTTTGGAATGTATGAACTTAGCAGACCACTAGCTTCCACCAACCCCAAAGCTAAGAGAGTATCAGGTAGTTCNGAGGCCAACAGAANAGCTTCCCCNTCTTGCTGCAACTGCCTCTAATGCACCTGCTGNTGGATTTTATTTCTTTTCACTTATGACTTTCTTTGTTATGGAAGACTATAATACTTCATGAAACTGCTTCTGTGTTGGAACGTGGAATTTGGTTACACAAATTTGGCTCTAGAATAAACTATCTCTTATTCCGTTTAAGGTGAGAGCTGTTTGTTGCTGTTTTGTTTTGGATTCACAGTACGAAACAAAGAACAAGACAGATGACCCATAGTTGCCAAGAGGGACAGAGAAGTGTCCCATGTTAACTCTCTGGTACCAGAAAGAAAGCTAATTGTTGCCAAAGCCACAAAAAGGGTTCAAACTTGGAGCCCGTCTGAAAATTTTTAAATTGTTCATTTATTTCTCTTTATAATATTGNAGTTGAACCTAGGGCCTGGCACAGGCTAGGCAAGTATTCTACCCACTGAGCTACCTTTCCTAGCCCACTGCCTTAAAATATATATATATATTAAAAATAAAATACATTTTGAGATAGGGTTCCAGTAAGTTACAATCCTCCTGCCTCAGCCTCCTGAATAACTGGGGTCTCACGCCTGTGCCACCAGGCTTGGTTTGCTGGACATTTTCAGTTTGGCCATGTTCATCTTGTCAATTCACTCCAACATGACTAAGAGTGATTTCTGTGACAGNCCGGGCATGAAGGCTACAGAGGAGCCTGCCATCCTGAGCAGTTTGTCTTACTCCAGAGAATCAGCCTCCTTTTACCCTGTGGCTCTGGTTCTGTGCATCATCTCTTCCAGGCCTCCTTCCTAGCCAACAGGCTCCACTGTCACCTTACCAGGACTCTTGTCTTCTTGGCCTTAACCCCTAGCCCAATGGCAGGACATCTCCCTTGTAGGCAGCCTCCTCTGCATGTTCTAGCCTTGTCCCACAGAACTCACCTGTAACACCCATCTTACTCACCCTGCTGGTCTCCCACATGCAGCCTCTTCTCTCTCATTTCTGTGCTCAGCCTGACCTTGGCTTTGCTGTCCTCAGCTTGGGCATGTGACTATCTGTGTGGATAGTACCATGACTCAGAAAATGCCACACCATGAACTGTCATCCCAACCCCAAGCTTCTGTGCACCAATAAACAAAAGCTCTAGCTTCCTCCAGAGAGGCGGGCAACACCTCCACTTCCTGGATCCACAGCTAACCTTCCTTTTTTGCCCACGTCTTTCTCTCCAGTGCTTGGCACTCTCCTCACAGAAGGGCCCTTCTGCGTGACTGTGAGCTCACTCATCTATTTTTAAACCCCCCCACTGCTTTCTAATTGCTCTCATTCTATGTCTTCCTTATTAGCAATTTCGAGAGCAACTGACTGAGCACGACGTTCATATTGTCGTTATGTTGCCCTC
>LZPO01117208.1:55039-75509 GCA_001675575.1 Neotoma lepida
GCGAAGGATCTTGTTCACATCCTTATTACTCATTACTGGCCAATAGCTGTCTTGCCTACTCAGTGATTAACACCCTTCTTTCCCTGCAGTGAATTGGGTCCCCAGGTTGTTGTCTCCTCGTTAGCAGATTCACAGTAAACANTTAGCAGAAGATCACTGACCAGGGGGAAGCTGACCTTTGTCAAGCTCACCCTGAGCCTGCCTTACAGGAGTGGTAGGCAGGTCTCACTCTGGAGGGGTGTCATCTCTGTTTACTGAGTACCAATTATGATTTACACATATCTAAGGCTGATGATGCCCACAGGGAAAGCAGAAACCTCAAAGATAACATTAAGCTGCTTTCTGATTTAGCCAATAGCTTTGATGCCACTCACATCACAGCTGCAGAAAAACATTGTGTCCTTTTGCAAATGGCTTTCTAGCAAGCAGCCAGCCGCCTGCTCTTANAGATGAGAAGATCACTGAAGCAAAGCCAGCCCAGGCAGCAGCCCCACCCGTGAGCATCCCAAGAGAGCACTGTAGAGGAAGGCACTTTCCTTAGAGCACTGTGGGTCTTCCTGAGCCCCCAAAAGTGTCTAGGCAATCTACTGTATTCCAACTCCTTCATTTTATCCATAGCATGAATGGATTCCTATGTGATTGCCAGGACAAACAAAATACAAAAAGAAAGTCAATAGAACCATCACAGTGCTATTAGTGGCATCTTTAAAAGCATACTTCATTTCTCCACATTATCACACGTTGTGTACTCAACACAAAACAGTAACAGTTCTTTGTTTAGTCTTTTCTATAGTCTAGGAGGTAGGTGCCATTACTATTCCTGTGCTACAGAAGGAGGCTGAGGTATAAAAAGGATTAACGCTTCACCCATGGTACACAGCCTATGTTCATGTAGCTGAGGTACAGATATGCATTATGATAGGATCTTGTGTGGCTTCAGAAGCTGGAGCAACTGCCCTTCAAGCTTTATGGGGAGCCTTGCAAAAAGTGTACAGTTGCTGAAAACATTCTTCACCCCCAGAAAATAAATAGG
The DNA here is from genome assembly GCA_001675575.1 of Neotoma lepida. Classification (NCBI taxonomy): domain Eukaryota; kingdom Metazoa; phylum Chordata; class Mammalia; order Rodentia; family Cricetidae; genus Neotoma; species Neotoma lepida. The sequence goes on from LZPO01117208.1 coordinate 56,073, forward strand.
AACTCACTTCTTTCCATCCTTATTGGTGCTTCTTGGTCTGTTTTCTGTGTGGTATCGAAAGACTTCAGATGGTAGTAAAATTTCCTTGGCTGGAGTTGGCCAGTCCTTCCCACACCATCACAGCAGAAGAGTTCTGTCTTTCAGACATGTGTTCCAGCTGTCTGTTTCCAACTACCTCCTCTGTCAGCTTCATGGACATGACAAGTTATATAAATGGGGATCAGAGTAGGCACCTCTCTGGAAATGCTAACTGGTGCTACTTCAAGCACATTGTCATTATGNAGCCAAGTTGNAGCTCCATCAATCNCCTGCTCTATTCAGACTTCTCCACCAGCTTCCCACAGAAANGAAGATGGGAATTACTTCAACCACATTAGTAATCTAAATTGGACAATTGCTTGGAACTTGATTGATACTCAATGATGGCAAAACATTTAACGCAGCTTCCTAAAAATGCTGCCCAAACATTGACTTAGAGGAATAAATGGATCCTGTGCCCCTGCTCTTTTGTTCTTGGCTGCAATATAGGCCATGGATGGTGGTATAGATTATAACAGCATAAATTATGTTAGACACTAGAAGTCTGACCTTGGGGTAGGGACCACGTCCTTCACCCTGTGTACCTCACACAGCACTGAGTATCTAGAAGGCATTTGCATGCATCCCCATTTATATAAAAGTAAGTTATTAGCAAATTTCTGTATTGCTACTTAACATAAATACTGCATATTTTAATCACTAGCTTTCAGGAAATGGGAAACTAAAAATAATTTAATGTTGTGAAGAAATAGGAATTGAATGTGAGCCAGCCAAGCTAGCAGAATACAAGGAGGCACATCCTATGAATACTGAACAGGTAAGTGCTTAGAGATGAGGGATGGTTATTAGGTTTGGGAAGGCTAGTCTACTGGCATGGCCAGTCAGTAAGAGTTAGAAATAGCTTTCGGGGCAATGTGTGGGCTTGGTCTTANACTTTTGTGACTTTCCTNGGGAGCTGCTTTGCCTTTGACAAGATGACATCTCTTGACGTGTTCTCCAGGCACAGCCTGAGTGGANAAGGATTGATTCCTTACTCAGGAGTCAACTGGGCTACAACTGTGCAGTACCCTTCCTAAGAGTACCCAACGGGCCAGGTGCCTGTTATACTCAGTGCTAGCTCTGAATCGTAGGCCCAGAAGGGAATTGTTGGAGTAAGAAGAGCAAACAGCTAAGCTCTCCACAAAGGAAATGGAAAAGANAAGATGGGGTGAGAAATAGCTGAGGCGTTCAAAATTCACTCTTCTTCCTAATGGAAGAAGATGACCTATTTTTCCTCCTCCACCACCACAGGAGACAAGAGAAAAAGTCAGTGAGCATAATTGATGGCAGAGGAATGTTGGCAAAGGAAATGGAATAGGTACAACCAGGCAGGTACCGGAGAGCTGAAGAACTGGAGGAAATCCACAGAGGGTTTGTAGCAAAAAAGATGGATAATGGAGTGGAGAGAGATTGTGNTCTCCATAACACAGCCCCAAGTGCTAAACATGGACCCTTTGTTTCTTTCAGGCAATGTTTGGGCAGCATTTTGATGAAATTACAGTAACNGTTTGTCATCTACTGAGTAGCAATAGAGTTCCAAGTCACTGTCCAGTTTAGATTAATAATGTGTTTGAAGTAAGATTTAAAGCATTACCTCATTTAACCTCCCAGTAATCATGTGACAGCAAAATTCTTAGCATGCCCATTGAGGCTTAAAAACCTCAGTAGGAGGNGACTCTTAGGACTTCCTTAAAAGCAACATTGGTAGGTCCTGGGAATGGCATAGGTTGTCAGGCTTGGCAGCAGGCCCCTTCACCCCAGAAACCATCTAGGGAGAATCTCCCTGGAACTCCTCTCTCCACCAGAAGATATCGCGGTCCTGATATAGTAAGGGTCTCAGTGATTCCAGCTGCAATGATTTAAGATGGCAACAGGCAACTCTAACCTGGAGCAAACGACTATGAGTCCAGTGACACACAACAAAGGTAGATCCTGAACTCTGTGAAGACTGCCGTTCAACAATGAAAGCAGCTTGCTCACAGCTCACTGCAGGCAGTACACACTTACCTGGAAATAGCCTGAGACACAGTAATTATGCAATACTCAGGTGCCACNTATGCTTATATATTTCTTTGCCTATGGTGAATATTCAAAGCCACCACCCAGCTTTAAATTGACGATGCTCCTTATAGTCCAAGTATCCAACAGAATTTCTTTACACTTTTCAAACATGAGGTATGCAACTAAGAACAAAGAGCATTTCTTCTCCTTCTCCTTCTCTTCTCCTTCCTTTCCTTTTTTCTTTTTTAATTGAATCAGAGTCCCTCTATGTAGCCCAGGACCACCTCTAACTTGATAGGTAGCACAGGCCAGCCTCTCCAATCACCGCTTGAATTGCTGTCTGAAACTTGTACTGTGGAAAAACATAGACCAAGAGGCACCAAAGGTTTCCCNGATGTCTCAGTGGAGATCAGGATGTCAGAGAATGGGTGTCCAATGTGGGGAATCTGTAGGCCAATCAACTCCAGCCCCTGGTCTGCAGCCNAAATCTGGCCCTCAGCTGGCTTCTCTAATAAAATGTTATTGGTACACAGTCCCCCTCATTCACTTACTTATCTGTGGTTGTAATTGGACTATAGGAGCAGAGATGACGGCAGCAGCCNAGACCTATGGCTCATGAAGCTTGCAAGAAGTATTTGGACAGTCACCAAAAAACTTTACTTTTCTGATCTTTTAAATGTCTCCAGGGGCAAAAACAGAACAGAATAACATGCTTTGGGGCATGCACAGCACGCGCGCTGGAGGCATGGGGGGAGTGGGGTGGGGTGGGGGGAGTGGGGGAATGTCTAAAGCATAACAAGTAGGAGAGCCACAAGCAGGAAAAGATGGCATGTAAGAACAGAAAGGAAGAAAGGAGGGCAAAGAAAAAGAATTAGAGAACACTAAGGAAGGTGACGGTAACAGCAAATGTGACCCAAAAGCTGTGGGTTTAGTGGCCACTTCATCAAGTTCTAGGTATGGGCCAATCACCTGCTAGCCCCCGAGTACATTCGTGAGCTTTGCTTTACTTGATTTCTCAGCAGTCCACAGTACTATGTCCTTGCAACCAATGAAGAAATGGAAACTGACAGAGGATGAGTGACTTTTCAGGAGTCACCCAGGGCCTAAGTGTCAGGAACAGAAACCAAACACAAGCAAGATGCCTTCTCCTGGCATGACAGGTCCTGATCAAAAAAAAATAGATAGATAGATAGATAGATAGATAGATAGATAGATAGATAGCTTGCAAAAGTGAGCAGGACACTGGGGATTCTGATGGTAATTAGCTGTTTTCCAACTGAGTGGGAATTCAGAGGCAGCTAATCATCTTCTTCTTCTGCCTGGTGCATTCCAGCACTTCATCTACCCTCCTGATATAGAGCATCTCTGAGGCTCTGTCAGATCCCAAAGCACAGCCTGAATCCCAGTTAGCACAGCTTGAATCTCATATACACTGTGTGGCTTGAGCTTCACCCAGACCAAATGGCACCTGCTTCTAAGATGCATAACTAAGGAGCTGCTGGTTTCTAGGGTGTCAAGTGAACGTGGCTATCCCAAACAGGTACAAGGCTTCCAGGGTGAGGGAAAGATGCCAAGCAATGACTTAAAAAACAAAAAACAAAAAAAACAAAAAGCAACAACAAAAAGCACAAACTTGCAGAAGTGCAGACTGCCAGTCTGACTCAGCTTCTCCACAGGCAGACTCACCCAGAGGTGACATGGGATTAGAGTGATACCCAGGAGTGCATCGGGAGTTAGTCACAGCTAGATACTCAGAAATCCGCTGACTTGAACAGACTGGGGAAATAACAGCCTAGCTCATGGGATCTCTAGAATTCTGGGCACTGCTGCAGAGAATTCCTGTGGATTAACTCCCTGGCTCTACCTAGCAGCTTTGATAGGAGGACTATAATCATTCCCACATGTCTGATGAGGATATGGGGGCAAACCAAGGCTCAAGTGTCCACCTTCTTCAGCCACTGGAAGTGGGTTACCAGCCCAGGCAACCCAGCAGCAGAGCCCAAGCCTTAACCTGGGGACTGTAGAGCCCTTTCCCTATCTGCCTGTTGGGGAGCCTGTGGCTTTCTTTACAGTGTTAAAGTCTGTACACAGTGAAGACCACTAGGTCTGCTTTAAAGCCCTTCCTTGGTCTTTTCAGCTGGATGAGTTGGGACAAATGGTTCAAATCCTCTCCATCTCAGTACCTTCATTCTTAAAACGGATCCTTGGAATGGATACTCATGTGGATAATAGGATACACATTTCAAAGAACAAAGGTAAAGAGCAGTCATTTTATACTTTGAGTTTGTTGGGTAATAGTTTCTTCCAGGTTGAAGAATTCCCTCCTGTCCATAAGGGAGGGGCTTCTTAGCTCATGAGACTCACCAGAAATGTATGACTCAGGAAGTTCATGAAGTGTGGGGGCCCANAGAGGCTCCCGAGTAAGGCCTCATTCAAGGTCAGAAAGCCTGAGTTTGCTTTACCCAGCAAGGCTGCATAATGGGATGATTTGGCCAGGGGTGTGGTTACCAGGTGTTTTGAAGGGTCTACACTTGGCTGTATGTTGTGCTTTGATCTTGAAAGGGGGAGGTCTTTTGCCTCTCCCCTTGGTAGTGTATAAAAAGCCCATTAGAATAAAACTCGAGATGACTGGGTATTGACNCAGGGCCCTCCCGAAGCTATCCTGTGTGTCTCTATCTTTTTTCTTCACCTATATTTCTATCTAATACTTCCTCATTCCTCTCTCCTCCCTTTAAGAACTCTTCGACAGGATGGAGCTGGACTCTGACAATGAAATGTATAAAACTCAGGAGACCCTCCCTGGGGTTGCACCCAGTAAACACTTGACATGGAGAGAGGACTCATGCATGGCGTATCTGCCTGAAGTTACACAGGAAACTCCAGTGACCTTGCTTCCATGAATCCTCATCTGTACTGGCNCACAGCACGGGGCATTACTCCTGTGAGTAACCCTTCATAAGTCCTCAAGTCATTGATTCATCAAGCTACACTTGGGTGTAATAGTTTCTTTGTTCTGTCATTGGTGCCCTCTCTGGGGCGAAAAGAGGACATGAGGTTATCTACTGAGACATTGCATGATAGGAAGGTGGGGTTCAAACCTGCAATGCTCACCCTCCTCTGCATCCTCCTTCATGGGCTCCAGCTCCTGGGCTGTACATGTGTGCTTGGGTGCAGAACCAATGGCAGAGACCCCATTACACCCCTGAAGACACATGAGCAAGAACTCCAATGGGTCTTACTTTGTCTCTGAGATNTCTTACACTGTGATCACCTTGCTCTTGCTCTTCTTGNGTGAGCCCTATCCACACCAGCAAGCAGCCTGCCCTCTGGACTTGAAGCTCCAGCATCAGATACAAAGTTTCAGACTATATCTCCAACCACTGTGGACAGTCAACCTTACCTATAAGTGTGAGAAGTGGATGAATTACACAGATACATATACAAGTTTCTACTTCTCAAGACTGAACCTCCACATACCCTAGATGAATTACTTCTGGGATTGTTGCTCATAAGGATCTATTTTTCTTTCTCTTCTAAAATCTCAAAGCATTCACCTTTGAACCCACTTGTTTTTCTTGCATTTACTAATAGCACCTCAGTGACTGGTCAAGGTCATCTGGTCAAGGTCATCTCTGATAAATGTGATGATATTTGGTCGTCTGGTCAAGGTTGTCTCTTGTGATGATAAGATATTTAGTTATGATTTCGTTTACCACATGCTTATCTTTGAGACTCTGATACTAGAAGCTTTTCATACATTATTTTATTTAATCCTCATTATGCCCTGTGGGAGCACTGAGGCTCAGAGAAACTGAGTTATTCACCCCTAACCATAAACAGGACTCTCTGAGGCTCAAATACCAAGAGGTCAGCCATAGTATGTTGCTTCCCATTGGAAGTGATAAACACACGTGAAATTCTTCCCCAGATCTTCCAGAAGTACTAGGGCACCTTACAAGGAAAATTGGCATCAAAATATGCTAGAAAAACCTTGAGGAAGAAGATGTGTCCCAGGTGCCCATGANTCATTACNTTTCATTTTTTATCAGCATAAATGTCTATCTAAACTCTTTCCCTCAAAGAGGTCACCAAAGAACCTGTGATTATGAAGACATATCACTATGCTTTCTTCCAGACTTTGCATACATAGTATTCTCACAAGTAGCAGAAAAGTGNTAAATGGGGCATAGGAGGAGGGTGCGTTTGCTGCATATTCAGGAATTAGATGTTGGTAAATTGAAAACAAAGCAAACCTTTGAGTCTTTTGTCAAATCACTGAATGCTACTCCTGCATCATTAAACCTTTCTTGTCTCTTATTTCTCAAATAAGTGAGGTTAGATTGCTAATTAGGCCTGTGATGATACCACAGAGAAATCAGGTTCTTAGACGTGGGTTTTTATGTTGAGGATTTTAAGATAACTGCTTCCTAACTGTGGCCTGCGAACTCTACCTGCACCACTGTACTCAATTTCTGGTTTCAAGTGAAAGGAAGGTGAAGGGGCTCTAGCAGGCTGGAGCATGGCAAACAGGCCTTGCCCTTCCCTCATTCCCTCTTCCTTGCTAAAAAACGGTTAGATTACATTCCTAAAGCTACCCACCAAAGTCTATTCCCTTATTTGGCCACTTCCTCCCCCTGAGGCTGACTACCAAGGTCCAGCTATCAAAGTATTGAAGTCCAGTAATCAAAAGCCCCCTTTTGGTGATCCTAATTAACCTGTCCAATCAAAATTAAACACCTCATCCTAGCACAGGATTTCCCCTTTTACCTTTATAAACTGTCATTTGCCTGTGGGCCATTTCCGTCTCCTCTCTAACCAAAGGCAAATATCCCTTTTCCCCTCTCCCTTGTCCCCTTCCACTTCTCCCTTGTCCTCTATCTCCTATGTTTGTCTCTTAATCTCTGCCCTTTGTCCTTCTGGGTGCTGAGAACTTGGTCTAGGANTGCCGATANCCCTCCTTTCAGAAGGACGGGAAGATGGATGGACGGAAGAGTGGAAGGAAGGAAGGAGGAAGGAAGAAGAAAGGAAAAAAGAAAACAAAACAAACTTCACGTTGGTGGAAGAATGTAGCAAATTCTGAAGTGTTCATGGGTGTCCTGTCACTCATTCACTCTGAGTGTTTATTGCCCACCTGCTGTATGCCAGGCACTATTCTAGGTGCTGTGAATGGACCAAGAACAGATGAAAACCCCTGGCCCACTGCAGCTGACATTCTAGACATACTGTTTCTGAGTTAACAAGGATCTCTTTGCTNGAAACAGGATTCTAACGTGGGTTAATGAACAATGTCAGCATTTCAATAATAGTAACAGGCACATGGCACTTCACAGTTTACCCAGAACACTCTCCAGTAACTACAGCATTTATTTTCTCAAAAGAAGTTTGGAGAGCTTTGCAAGAAATGTGATAGAACCCTTAAATAGACAAATAATATTATATCACCCAAAGAAATAGAAACAATAGGCATGAATAGACATTTCTTCATAAGAAAAAAAAAAAACCAAACCTCATGACTAATGAACAAAAAGGTGCTCAGCTTCATTAGTGCTCAAACATAAGCAATTTGCAGTTGAAAGGTAATAATTTTTACATATAAAAGAAGCAAGAAAGCAAAGGGAAGTAAAAGACTGTGCTGTTGTGGGAGTGTGCTGTTTGCTAGAATGGGTCTGCCTTTAGTAGTTTATACAATGGAAATACTCGGAGGATTCAGTTTTAAAATAGCAAAACTTTAAAAATTGTAAAAGGTGCTCATTACCAGGAACCCAGAAGAAGATCTTCACAGAGAAGTTTCTAGATAATCTTCCCCGAGGCCACAGTTCATGCCATCCGGCTGAGCACCTGAATATCAAAGGATTCTAAAATATATTTGGTCACCCCAAAACTATTTAATGGCTTGGCACAATGCAGCATCCAAGGAATATTCTGGTGGCATTGTGGTCGAAATAGCACCTGACTGACCTGTCAGTGCAAGGACAGGGATGGAGCTGTGATTGACAAGCCGAACCCTGGGCCTGCTGTTGATTTTCTAAGCTTTGTTTGCCTGTAGGATTCCACATTCCCGGTTGTTTACTTTGGTATCTTCCTGCTAGCTTCTAAACCTCTTGTGTTGGCATTATTTTATTCACGATGATGACTACATTAATGTTTCTTCCTATTTTACTAGATGCTGCCCACCATATCGAAGGCATTACTTCCTTCCAATACTCACCAAAGCTTGGTGCCATCATTATTGTATCTGCATTTTATCAAAGAGAAAAATCTACATTTTACCAAGGTCAGGGAAGTTCCTTGCCCAAGGGGGGTTTTTTATCTGCTCAATTAGATCCTAAGTTAAAAATCTGTGGCTTGATCTTGCGTGCAGCCTATTGCTCTCACCTGGCATTTACTTAATAGTGGGTCACAAATAAGCAACACTGTGTGAGAGCCAAAGTTACATTTTAAGTTTTAATCACTATACCTAAGAGATCCAGGAAAGGAAAATGTCTCTGATCTGCAAGCNGCTTGCCCAAGGACAGAGAGTTCCTGAAATGCTGGAGGCTATTGTTTATGGGAGATAACAAGCCACAGGTTTTCACTCCCTAAACAAGTTTGTAGAAGGGTCAAACCCTTCCCATGGTCAGAGGTTCACAGACTGGAGGTATGTCAGGATATATGCTTACCTCTGATTGGACCTGATGGGAAATGCAGTGCATTATGGGTTTTCCTTCTTAAGCCCTTGCCATACTTGATCCTGGCTATTTCCCAGGAACTTGGGTATGGACCTAGCCAGAGTCCATCCACCTGGCCAGTATTTAATTAAAGCTTGTTTCAAATTTGNCTTTAAACTGTGGTAGTGGTCTTATTCTTGATCGGTGGGATTAACAACTATCCCTTCTTTTTAACTTTTTAACTCCACTTTCAAAGTTTCATCAATTTCTTGGAGAGAGTTTCCCTGAGAAGAAAAAAAAAATCTCTAAAATCAGTATCTTTTTCTCTCTCCCCTTTTCATGGCTTCTGAGGATGTTTGTTGGCTACTAGAGATTGAGCCTGGAGCCTCCTGCATGTTATATAAGCATTCAACACTGGGCCATTTCCCAGCCCTTCTACTTCTATATTTTGAGACAATCTCACTAGGTTGCCCAGGCTGGGCTTGTATTAAACTGAAAATTTCTGGAAAAACAAACAAACAAACAAACAAACCCAAATCCTCAACTGTCCAATTAAAGCAATCTGTTTTGGAGTGTAACCCTCCCAAAGTTGGGATTTTAGAGAGCAGCCCCTGCTGGCCTTTGAAGTCTTTGAAGAGATAAAGTGTTTACAGGGACAAGAGAGTTGGCTTTTACATTGTTACAGAAATACAATGAAAGGGAAGAAACAAGGGTGTTGAAGATGCGTTACATTTGTTTATGCTGTGGAACATTTGTTTGATCATGCAAAGATGTGTTGCATTTGTTTATGTTGCATTTGTTTAACACNGTGAAGCTGTGTTACTGTGCCTGTCTAAAACACCTGATGGTTTAATACAGAGCTGAACAGCAAGGCAGGAGAAGGGATAGGTGGGGCTGGCAGGCAGAGAGAATAAGTAAAAGGAGAAATCTGGGAGGAAAAAAGANGAAAGAGCAAGAGAACAAGGAGAGGAAGATGCCAGAGGCCAGCCACCCAGTCACACAGCCAAGCTACCATGGAGTAAGATTGAAAGTAAGATATACAGAAGGAAGAAAAGGAAAAAGCCCAGAGGCAAAAGATAGANGGGATAATTTAAGCGAGGAAAAGCTGGCAAGAAACAAGCCAAACTAATTTATAATTAAGAATAAGCCTCCATGTGTGTATTTATTTGGTAGCTGGATGACAGACCCCCGAAAAGACCAAAGAGGCAAAAAGAGTAAAGAGTAATAAAACAATCAACAACATTTTAGCCCCCAATGTGGGGACGTAGAAAGCTGAACAACAACACAAGGGGCCAGTACATGATGTGAATGAGGGCCCAAGTTCAGTGTAGGTTGAAAAACATTCAGGAACTTATTCTTAATTACAAATACAAANCTTAACTTGCAAGGACTTAACACAGGACAAACAGGAGTTCATTCTTTAACTACAAACAGAAACTTTAACCTGCAAGGTATATTGTTCCTGTTTGGTATCACAAAACCTGCTGCTTACTCCCTCCTCTCACCATGATGGACTCTTATTGCNCTGAAATCATAACCCCAAATAAACAGTNTTCTCTAAATTGCTTTGGTCATGCTAATTCACCACAGCGATGGAAAAGTAACTAATAAAGCTTGCAAAGCACGTGTTTAGATCAACTCNAACGATCGCTTGGAAACATTCAATTGCATGAGCTGAGTCAGAAACTCTTCTATACTTAATTCAGCATTCAAAGCCCTTGGCTGTATGAGCAAGAATAGTCCTAGTCTCACTTCCTTGCCATCTGTACCTCACCCTGTAGTGCCTTATGAATACTTGAGTGACCCTTCCCCACTCTCCTCATTGACCCCTGGCTTCTTCATCACAGTAGTTTGTCTGCCCTCTGTTTACAAACCTAGAGCCACCCTCCAGGATTCTCTTGATCCAGTGCCCTTGCCTAGGCACAAGCCAGCCTTCTGTGGAGTCACTGCAGATGAACCCAGCTCAGGATTATCATCTGGGCCTTTGTTTCTTTCCCTCCAGTGTCTAATTCTTCCCCATCTCTTGTACTAATGTGAGTGGTTTCGTTTTTCCTTTTGAAATACTATTTGCCACTTCCCACATTTGTGTCTTGCCTGCCCCATTAACCACACCCTTTTTGATAACATGTACTATACCTTATATTTATGTCCCCCATGTGCTCAGAAATTTCTTATACATAGTAAGCATACAATAAATCTATGTTTATAGGTAACTACCAGTATGGTCTTTTCCCCTGACATGGAATTCAGTAACCTTCTGTACCAAAATATTCCACTTAAAAAATATGGATAAATTGCCTTTTCATTAATTTTCCTTTGGAAGCTTAGTTTCCCTGAAATGCTTGGCAGGAGAGTAGAATTGAGAGCAAAGTCAGGCTATTTCCTGTTGAGAAAGAAAAGGAGGAGAGGATGAGGGGTCAGGCAGAGAGGAAATGTAACGGCAGAGTAAAGAAGCCACCTTGCAAAAGGTTGGAGAGACAAAGAGCATTACAAATATAGAAAAATATCTAGAGAAATGGATTCATAGGGCAAGTGGGAATTACAATTCAAAAGACAGAGACTGACAGATGTTTCTGTCATGTTCCCTCTATGTATCGTCCACTCCTACAAATGTATGCAGTTTTATACCTTCATTTGTGCCCTAGTCCCTAAGCTTCTGGGGTCTGTACTGTATTTTAGTCACATCTAAACTCAGTGTGCTTGTTTGGGGATAGTTTATTTTTTTGGCCATATTGGGGATTGAACCTGGGANATCATGCATTAGAGGCAAATACTCTACCATGGAGGCCACACCCTCTGCCCTCGCAAAGCCATCAGCATCAGACGACAGGCAGAGAAACATGGGCAGACATCCCCTGCATAAGTGCCACACTTAGCCCTGAGAGGGGCAGCCTAATTGACCCCTCCAGAAGGTGCTTTCTGTGGGCTCTAGACAGATGGAGAGCCTTACACCATGTCCAAGGAGGCTCTGCAGCCTCAGGCACAGTACTAACGGCAGGACTGATGAACCAATGGAAAATTTCCTTCAGGCAACTTAATCACAGCATAAAAAGCAGTATTGATCTATTTGCCTCCTCGCCAAAGAGAAATCAAGTTAGACAAAGGAAATTAGGCAACAGGTTTGATGTGACTCCAGTCACAGCTGCAAACCTGCCTTGCCTCGACTCCTTCCCTAGTTGTCTTTGGTGTGTACAATCACTTTTTCTCTGGGCAGACGCTGACTAGCACGAAGTCTTTCAAACTGGAAAGTCAACTGCCTTCTGGTGTCCAGAGAAGCCATGCTGCCAGCCGGATGTGCTCTGGGCTGGGGTCCAGGCGCCCTGGCGGATTTGCAGGGATCTGTGCCGTGTACCAGCCAAGGGAACTCTTATAACCAAGGACAGACATGCAGTCTGTTGCCCAGGAACACAGGGAGGAAGCCCTGACCTTGGACCAAGAATCTCAGCTTATATGTGAGGAGAGTCAGGAACTGAAGGGTCATTGTGGATGTTTATTCAGAATGCGCCTGTCTGAATCATGACCTTGGTTCACAGAAAACAGTCCCAGGTCTGTGTTCATGTGTCTCGGGTACAAGACAATATTTTGAGGATTAAGTTTAGAACNACAAAAATAGATGCAGACTTGAGTCTTAAAGTGAATATTTGTGTTACCTTAAAGGAGGGTCCTAAGCCTTGCTTCTACTTCCTCCCTACCCCATCCCAGCTCTAGGGCCCCAGGCTCAGTTTCTGTGAATCTGGCTTGGTTGATGTAGGCAAGTGGGAATTAAAATTCAAAAGACAGAGATTGACAGATGTTTTCATTGTGTCCCCTCTATGTATCATCCTCTCCTACTACATGTATGAAGTTTGGTACCTTCATTTGTGCCCTAGTCCCTAAGCTCCTGGGGTCTGTACTGTATTTCAGTCACATCTGTACTCAGTGCGTTTGTTTGGGGATAGTTTATTTTTTTTGGCCATACTGGGGATTGAACCTGGGACATCATGCATCAAAGGCAAATGCTCTACCACAGAACCACAGCCTCAGCCTTTGCTTTTGGTTTTTTGAAATGGAGTCTGGCCATGTTGCCCAGTTGTTCAAACTTTTCCTACACCCAGCCTCCTAAGTAGCTGGACTATGGCTGTGCAACAAACACAGCAGCCTGGCCAGCTATTTTTCTGATCAATAAAGCAATGAATAAAAGCTCAGAGAATGTGCAGCAGAGCTTACGGCAGTAAGGTATTCCGGGAGTAGACGCTTGATTATGACAAGGATGATGGCTAAGTTAATGACTGTCTTTTTACCTGCCTTTTCTGCTCTCTGCCAGCAGCCACTGCCTTTCCCCCTTTAANGGTGGAGCTTCTTCTTCAGTCATGCTCTACACTGACTGAAATGTGAGCCTTCCATATTCTCTCAGCTCACTTCACTGTGGAGGGCCTCCAGAAGTTCACACAGNAACGATCGCTTGGAAACATTCAATTGCATGAGCTGAGTCAGAAACTCTTCTATACTTAATTCAGCATTCAAAGCCCTTGGCTGTATGAGCAAGAATAGTCCTAGTCTCACTTCCTTGCCATCTGTACCTCACCCTGTAGTGCCTTATGAATACTTGAGTGACCCTTCCCCACTCTCCTCATTGACCCCTGGCTTCTTCATCACAGTAGTTTGTCTGCCCTCTGTTTACAAACCTAGAGCCACCCTCCAGGATTCTCTTGATCCAGTGCCCTTGCCTAGGCACAAGCCAGCCTTCTGTGGAGTCACTGCAGATGAACCCAGCTCAGGATTATCATCTGGGCCTTTGTTTCTTTCCCTCCAGTGTCTAATTCTTCCCCATCTCTTGTACTAATGTGAGTGGTTTCGTTTTTCCTTTTGAAATACTATTTGCCACTTCCCACATTTGTGTCTTGCCTGCCCCATTAACCACACCCTTTTTGATAACATGTACTATACCTTATATTTATGTCCCCCATGTGCTCAGAAATTTCTTATACATAGTAAGCATACAATAAATCTATGTTTATAGGTAACTACCAGTATGGTCTTTTCCCCTGACATGGAATTCAGTAACCTTCTGTACCAAAATATTCCACTTAAAAAATATGGATAAATTGCCTTTTCATTAATTTTCCTTTGGAAGCTTAGTTTCCCTGAAATGCTTGGCAGGAGAGTAGAATTGAGAGCAAAGTCAGGCTATTTCCTGTTGAGAAAGAAAAGGAGGAGAGGATGAGGGGTCAGGCAGAGAGGAAATGTAACGGCAGAGTAAAGAAGCCACCTTGCAAAAGGTTGGAGAGACAAAGAGCATTACAAATATAGAAAAATATCTAGAGAAATGGATTCATAGGGCAAGTGGGAATTACAATTCAAAAGACAGAGACTGACAGATGTTTCTGTCATGTTCCCTCTATGTATCGTCCACTCCTACAAATGTATGCAGTTTTATACCTTCATTTGTGCCCTAGTCCCTAAGCTTCTGGGGTCTGTACTGTATTTTAGTCACATCTAAACTCAGTGTGCTTGTTTGGGGATAGTTTATTTTTTTGGCCATATTGGGGATTGAACCTGGGAAATCATGCATTAGAGGCAAATACTCTACCATGGAGGCCACACCCTCTGCCCTCGCAAAGCCATCAGCATCAGACGACAGGCAGAGAAACATGGGCAGACATCCCCTGCATAAGTGCCACACTTAGCCCTGAGAGGGGCAGCCTAATTGACCCCTCCAGAAGGTGCTTTCTGTGGGCTCTAGACAGATGGAGAGCCTTACACCATGTCCAAGGAGGCTCTGCAGCCTCAGGCACAGTACTAACGGCAGGACTGATGAACCAATGGAAAATTTCCTTCAGGCAACTTAATCACAGCATAAAAAGCAGTATTGATCTATTTGCCTCCTCGCCAAAGAGAAATCAAGTTAGACAAAGGAAATTAGGCAACAGGTTTGATGTGACTCCAGTCACAGCTGCAAACCTGCCTTGCCTCGACTCCTTCCCTAGTTGTCTTTGGTGTGTACAATCACTTTTTCTCTGGGCAGACGCTGACTAGCACGAAGTCTTTCAAACTGGAAAGTCAACTGCCTTCTGGTGTCCAGAGAAGCCATGCTGCCAGCCGGATGTGCTCTGGGCTGGGGTCCAGGCGCCCTGGCGGATTTGCAGGGATCTGTGCCGTGTACCAGCCAAGGGAACTCTTATAACCAAGGACAGACATGCAGTCTGTTGCCCAGGAACACAGGGAGGAAGCCCTGACCTTGGACCAAGAATCTCAGCTTATATGTGAGGAGAGTCAGGAACTGAAGGGTCATTGTGGATGTTTATTCAGAATGCGCCTGTCTGAATCATGACCTTGGTTCACAGAAAACAGTCCCAGGTCTGTGTTCATGTGTCTCGGGTACAAGACAATATTTTGAGGATTAAGTTTAGAACNACAAAAATAGATGCAGACTTGAGTCTTAAAGTGAATATTTGTGTTACCTTAAAGGAGGGTCCTAAGCCTTGCTTCTACTTCCTCCCTACCCCATCCCAGCTCTAGGGCCCCAGGCTCAGTTTCTGTGAATCTGGCTTGGTTGATGTAGGCAAGTGGGAATTAAAATTCAAAAGACAGAGATTGACAGATGTTTTCATTGTGTCCCCTCTATGTATCATCCTCTCCTACTACATGTATGAAGTTTGGTACCTTCATTTGTGCCCTAGTCCCTAAGCTCCTGGGGTCTGTACTGTATTTCAGTCACATCTGTACTCAGTGCGTTTGTTTGGGGATAGTTTATTTTTTTTGGCCATACTGGGGATTGAACCTGGGACATCATGCATCAAAGGCAAATGCTCTACCACAGAACCACAGCCTCAGCCTTTGCTTTTGGTTTTTTGAAATGGAGTCTGGCCATGTTGCCCAGTTGTTCAAACTTTTCCTACACCCAGCCTCCTAAGTAGCTGGACTATGGCTGTGCAACAAACACAGCAGCCTGGCCAGCTATTTTTCTGATCAATAAAGCAATGAATAAAAGCTCAGAGAATGTGCAGCAGAGCTTACGGCAGTAAGGTATTCCGGGAGTAGACGCTTGATTATGACAAGGATGATGGCTAAGTTAATGACTGTCTTTTTACCTGCCTTTTCTGCTCTCTGCCAGCAGCCACTGCCTTTCCCCCTTTAANGGTGGAGCTTCTTCTTCAGTCATGCTCTACACTGACTGAAATGTGAGCCTTCCATATTCTCTCAGCTCACTTCACTGTGGAGGGCCTCCAGAAGTTCACACAGNTTTAGAAGCCATGAGTCATGGTTTGAATCTGAAATTTCCTCTACAGGCTCATGTCTTGGATGTTTNTTTCCCAGTGGGTAGCACTATTTTGGGGGGGGACTGGGGAAGCTTTCGGTGGTGGGACTTGGCCTGGCTCACAGAAGTAGGTCAGTAGGGGCCCAGCCTTTAAAACCTATAGCTTGGTCCCTAGTTCTTGCCTCTCTGCCTTCTGCTTGCAGTAAACAGCTCCTGACCCAATTGCTGCTGCTGTGAGCTGGGCTGCTTGGCCATGCCTTCCTCACCATGGTGACTAAGACTCAAACCGGGAGCCAAACCCAACCCTTTCTCCCTTGTTTCTGTCAAGAAGGTGACTAATATACTATGCCTGGGTATTTCTTATTGAACTATCACAGTTATCCTTAACCTCACTCTTCCAGTCTCAAATGAAGAGAAATTTAGAAAAACTTTAAAAAAGAATCCAAACAAGAATTGAGAGGGAAAAAAAAGAAGAAGCTACAACCTCTGCTTTTACAACTTGGGTGTAAAAAGTGGGGTAAAGTCCTATCACTTTGCCTTTCTACTTTGTATATTAATCATTGGAAAGGGCCCCAATCTACTGGTTTAAATGATGGAATAAATGAGCAAAGGACAAAAGAAAATATAATATGGAGGAAGGAAAGTTCTGTCCAGAAAGAACCGGACTCTCAAGGAGTAAACAAGCAAGCAGTGGGGTAATGTACTCTGCCTCTGGGGTCAGCTGAGCTACAATCGACTTTATGAGTCTCTAAATCTTACTCAGTTCTTTGAGTCTAAATGAGAACTTCCGGAACTGCAGTGTGTATCAGAGCCCTTTAGGGTATGTTGGGCTCTGTTTCCAGAGCTCCTGGAGGAGCAGATGTGGGATAGGACTTAGGAGTTCACACTTGAAACAAATTCCAGTGGTGGCATGGCTAGTCCAGGGACCATATTTTGAAACCTCTCCTCTATAAAAAGCAGAAACAAATAAACAAAACAAACAAAAAGCTGAAATTATGTATTTTGGTGTCTTGTTCAAGCCATTAAAAACAAAACAAAACAAAAACAAAAACAAACAAAAACAACCTTTCCCTGAAATACTTACTCTCCAAATATCACTGCCCTGTGAATAAAGCTGCATTAGCCTATGGCATGGCAAGATAAGATTAGGCAGGACATTCAAACTGAAGATGAGACAAAGAAGGTGGGAAGGGGAGACGCCAGCCACCGCCTAAGGAGCAAGAAGATTCCAGCAGACCAGTAATGCCACGGCCATGTGGCAACATATAGATTAATAGGAATGGGTCAATTTAAGATGAAAGAGCTAGCTAGCAAGCTGAAACCATAGGCCATACAGTTTGTAATTAATATAAGCTTCTGAGTGATCATTTTGTAAGGGCCTGTGGGACTCATGGCTGGGAGAGATTCGTCTGGACTGCTGGCAAGGCAGGGCTGGAGAAACTTCCCGCTACAATGATTCTTACTGCACACTGAGTATAGGATCCCCAGGAGTCCCTATAGGTACTGACATCAAATTTCTATTAGTCCCCATGAACCCTTTTGTGTTTCCTCCATAGCCTAGAGCCCAGGTTGTTGGGTTAACTAGCCAGAAGTAGGAGTGTCTCTGAGACCTACGAAAGGATATAGTCTGGAATAAGCCACTGGAATGGGCAGGCTGGTGATGCTCCCTAGCCATTGACTGTGGAAAACCACAGCTTTAGGGATGATGACAGAAATGCCTGGGTTCATTTCTTTTTATTCTTTTTAACTCAAAGGGAAAAAAACTGCAAAATGTGGGTCTTGAGATGGATCCAAGAGCTGTTAAACAAAGTTCAAAAGGGAAACAAAACAAAACAAAAAAACCTCAATCAAACAAACAAACAAAAACATTTAAAAGCACATATTTGTTCACTGGTCCAAGGGCACTAAAATCTCCTTCAGTCACTCAACAAATAATTATTGAGCTCCTGTATTTTCCTGGAACTGTAGAGGGATGGAGGCTAATATGGAGACAAGAAAACACGAATGTGTACTGGNCAAGGAAAAAAACAAGANAAGTGCTTAGTTAAAACCCTTCTGTGGCCTCTCTTTGAGGCTTCTGTGTTTTATTTCAATGCTGAACATAAACTTTGCAAAGGAGAGTGCTCAGGATAGGATGGGTGTCTGTGACTCCTGGCTAAGTTGCTTTTCTTTCAGCCCATGGCAAACAGTACANCCATCGCTAGNAAAGTCCTCAAATCATTTCTAGTTCACTTAAAAAGTTCAGCTGCANAAGGACATGTTTAAATAAACAATGTGCAGTGAGTAGTGATTGATATTTTACCCGTGTGTGCATGTGTGTGTGTGCATGTGTGAGTGAGTGTGTGTGTGTGCATGTCTGTCTGTGTGTGTTTATGCACTCGTGTGTGTGTGACATAGACTCTTGTTTCATGCAATCCAAACTTCTTTTTAAGCAACTGTCTTCTGAAGGCCTTAAAATAATCTTAGGTAGTTTGTTTGAGCTGCTTCACTAGAAATAATTTTTAAGAGGTCAGCTCTTGGGGGCACCGAAGAATTCTGAGTTCATCAGGCTGTCTTAGCCAGAAGAACCCAGCAAGCTTCTCAGTTTTTGTCTACCTTGGTGAAAACTGGAGGTATCTGTGAAAGGAGAGCTGTCTTAGGTGAAATAGCATTCTCTATGCTGTCTTCAGTCCCTGNCCGGGTGAAGTCATCATACAATGAGTTCTGAATGACAACTGTGGCTAGGCACAGCTCCCACTCACTCCATAGCTGACCACCTGCTGATGAGTGAGCACTACTGTGTACTAAGTTCTGCGAGCATTACTTATACGCTGAGGATTTNTGTACAATGTCCTAAGCCCAGCAGGGTGCCACAACAACAACAACAACAACAAACAACAAAATCAATGCTGTTTTAAGCCGAGTAGCCTTCCCAATGTCATACCNAGCTCAGAAAAGGTAGAGAAGTTGTTTAGCCTCAAACCTTTCTAGAGAGTAGGTTTTTATCAGAAAGATTTTTTTCTCCCACCAGGTATTACTTCCTCAATTGCCTGGATAGTGGGCTGGATTTTGTGTGGATTGACAATTAAAAAAACAAAACAAAACACTCACACCTCAACATACTTCACTATAAATTATCATCTGCCAGGAAGTTGTCCCACGCACCATGTACATCTGTAACAACTGTGTGGAGGGCGCCCCTGCAGATATGCAAAACCACAAGCAAGCCCACTTGCAGTGCCCAGTACCATGCTGCCTCCATGACAACACAGCGAGAAATCTCGGTGCACACCACCCTTGCTTCTACTTAGGCACCTACACAAGCCCCGTGTGCCCACTCCCCTTCCCTTACCATGTGTACTGGGATAACACGAGCCTGGGAGAGGAGCTCCTCATGGATTCTGTTAGCCACAGGCATGAAAAGCAGTCATTATGCTGACCAGCTTTTCAAAACAGAATCACAGATTGCTGGGCTGCGGTGTGTGTGTGTGTGTG